>JZKD02S1644927.1:68679-83563 GCA_000966675.3 Picea glauca
CCAGCTGGTGTGAAGGGATACAGACTCATCGATCCCTCTACAGACCGGCTCATCATTGAGGGCAATGTCTAATTCGAGGAAAGTATCTCGCATGCACCTCAAGAGCCGCATGCAGGCACTTTTGTTCTTCCACCTGTCAGAGATGATGAGCATGCACATGCCGACTCTTCTTCAGATGAGAGTCTAATTCAAAGGATTCAAATGATTCAAATACCGAGTCAGTACAGTCAAATGCAGAGTCAGTGCACGCAGATGCAGATGCCGAGCCAGAGTCGAGGCTCAAGTGGGCCAAGACTACTCTTCAGGATGCAGGAGATCTTGTTGGGGATCCAGCTAATACAAGGAGGACTCAATCTAATTTTGAGAAGCCTCCTCTTGCACTCACTGCCACTGAACCGATGCCACCCATGCATCTTTTCTTGGTTCAGTCTTTAGATCCACAGTCTTATGGCAAGGTTGTTGGGAATCCCTTTTGGGAATCCGCCATGTAAGAGGAGTACAACTCCCTCCTCGAGAACCAGACTTGGGATCTGGCTCCCCTTCCTTGAGGAAGGAAACTTGTCAGGTGCAGATGGGTCTACAGGACCAAGAGCGCAGCAGATGGACAGGTTAGCAGATACAAACCCAGGCTAGTCACCAAAGGCTTTCAGCAGGTGCACGACATTGACTATGACAAGACCTTCGCTCCAGTAGCAAAGATGGATTCCATACGCTTGGCACTTTCCATTACGGTAGCCAAGGGATGCGAAGTCCATCAGATGGACGTGAAGAACGCATTTCTTCATGGAGATCTCTCTGAGGAGATCTATATGGAGCAACCCTAGGGATTTATGCAGAATTAATCTTCGGCCTGTTGACTAAAGAAGTCCCTTTATGGCCTCAAGCAGGCCCTGAGGGCATGGTATGCCAAGACGGACTCCTACCTGCTGTCACAGAACTTTGAAAGTTGTTAGTCAGACCCAAACGTTTACATGCTCGGGATGGTTGATTCACTTCTAGTCCTAGTTCTACTACTCCTAGTTTTGTATGTTGATGATTTGTTGATCACTTGTTGCTCGACTTCAGTGATTGCTACAGTCAAGAGGATTTTGCATGACAGGTTCTTGATGACGGACATGGGTCTGCTACATTTCTTCCTTGGTCTCAAGATCAGTCAAGCTGCATCAAGCATCAAACTATCTCAAGCCAAGTATGCACGAGATCTCCTCAAAAGATTCCACATGACAGACCGCAAGTCTGCCCGACTCCTTTCCTATTAGGAGTTAGACTTGAGGATGGCAGGGACACTCCACTGGTGGACAGCACACTGTACAAAGAGCTAGTGGAGAGCTTGTTGTATCTCACACACTCCAGACTAGACCTCTCCTATGCAGTCGAAGCAGTCTCCCAGTTCATGTAAGAGACGCATGAGATACATTGGAAGGCTGCAAAGTGTATCCTTCGATACGTACAGGGCACCATCACCTTTGGGATTCACTATGCAGCAGACTCTGCATTGGACCTCATCGGGTTCATTGATTCTGACTAGGCTGGCAACGGCATTGATCGCAAGTCCACATCTGGTTACTCAGTCAGTCTAGGTTCCAGGCCCATCTGTTGGTCGAGCAAGAAGCAGGTTGCTATTGCTGTATCTTCAACCGAGGTAGAGTACAAAGGGGTAGTTAACATAACCATTCAGACTATGTGGCTACAGCATTTTCTCACTGAGTTGGGCATTCAATTTCACTGATCGATCGTCATCTGGTGTGACAACCAGAGCACTCTGAAGTTCTACAGAGATCCAGTTCAGAGGCAACAGAAGAAGCACATCGAGATCCACATGCACTACATCCGAGACTTAATACACGAGGGGATCATCGACTTGCAGTTCTATCCTTCAGCAGAACAAACTGTAGACATCTTCACCAAGACCTTCACTGAGCAAAAGTTCCATTCTCTGCGCAATCGTTTTGGAGTGAAGGACACAGTTGCCTAGCAACTGTCAGTTCTTTTTTGATACATTGTACCTTGAGGGGGGGGTTCCCATGAGGTTTTCCCTCTTTACTAGTTTATTTCAGTCTGTCTTTTGTTTTCGGGTACCTAACATGGCCTCATTGCCGGGACCCATTTTTTTATTTTCACCATAGTGATGTTCAGGGGTGGTGTTGGAGATACTTCACACACACCTAGGATTTCTTTTTCCTAAGGTTTTCCCTATGTTTATTAGTCATTATCTAGTCTTCGACATTTTAGGGAGAATATTCTTTTTCCTACATTCTAGGGGAATATTCTCTTCAATTCACACTTCAGTTCACACTTCAATTGGATCAGTTGAGTGGAGTCTTGATGCCACATAGATTCCATCACCATGCAGCATTGGGATCATCACTACTAATGCGCATTGTCCTTGGGATTATCACAAAAGTGGCGCATTACCGATGCTTTCAGTCAGTTAACTGAGGACTGAGAGGCTAGTTGACTTAGACTAGGTGGCAGTTAACTCCCGTAACTGTCAGTGTGTGTCCATATCACTCTAGACCACCACTATGGTGCATTGGCTTCTCTTCCAGTGCACATTAGTTGAGTTATACAAAGTATATCATGTGAAAATTATCATTCATTCATTCAATTAATACAATTCTTTGATTCTCTCTCTCCCGTTTCCGTTTTTTCTCATTTTCTGCAAACTATGTATGTCCTTTGCTATCTAGAGCTTATATGTGCAGGTTCATCCACATTTACGGTGGATGCTCGACACTTGAGGTGAGAAGAAGCATCTTGCCAAAACTCTCATTAGGCAACAAATTTTCTAATGTTGCTCAAGTGAACATCTATCTCTTAATTGTGATTCAAAAGGGAAATAATACTAAAGCACTTTCAAATAACCACTCAAATTTTCTTACTCGTTTCCTTCTATTTTTCATTTTGTTGATTTCAAGAACAATCATTACACCAAAAGGCCCACTCTACAAGCTGAGTAGGGGGGATCCACAAAAATTTTATGTTTGTGTGTAATGTTGGGCCCGACATATTGTTTATGTATGTTTTTTCTTTTAAAAGAAGGTAGACTCATATGAAGTTAATAATAATAGCTAACACATATCCATCTTAATACTGGATTTGTCATCCATTGAGAGGTATAAATTTTAAAATTCCTTGAAGTAGCAGTCACAATGTTTTCGCACCCACTTGGTGTGGTTAAATAATCTTTCCTTCTCTTTTTCATATTTTGTTGATTTCAAAAACAATTATTGCAGTAAGAGGCGCATTCTACATCCTACGTGGGGGGAATGTTTGTGTATGTTTTTTTTTTTCTTTTAAACATGCCTCAAAGTTAAGAGGGCCAACCTCACACTAATCTGAAGTTTATAATAATAATAGCTAGAACAGATCCATCTTAATCTTAGATCTGCTATGCTTCGAGAGGTATCGAATTCCTCGAGTAGCAATCACAATGTTTTCACACCACTTGGTTTGATTAAATATTGTTAGCCACATTAACACTATTTAACCACACAAAGTGGGTGCAAAAACATTGTGATTGTTAACTCAAGAAATCTGATACCTCTTAGTGCATCACAAATTTGGAGGTGAGATTGACCTGTGCTAGTCTAGGAATCATTTGCCAGCAAAACCATACAAGAATATCATTGCAAAAGATCAAAGCAGGTTTTGACGCTTTCAAGCATTTACATAGTGACTAGTACTAATAGCATGCCAATGCCAAAAGGCACTATGGATGTCAACAAAGAAATTTTGGGTATACCTTGAGGACCCATTCCATCAAGATACCGACAGTGTGGATTCCAAGCATATAGATCAACCAAATGGCCAAACCTGTAAAAGGAAGATGATGATCATACCATTTAACCCATATAAAAAATGAAAATAACTGTCAAAGAACTACCTTCTAAAATGGAATAATCTAATATACTGGACAGAAACCTCAAAATACCTATCTTCTCCAGTGCCATTGGTATTATCAATTATGTTGGCACCATACAAACGACCTGGAATTGCAGTTCCTATTGAGAAGTGCATTATGTCCACTTCATGACCACCGCAACTTTTGCTCGTACAACTGTCAACTGTCTCTTTGCAAGCACCCATCTGCTTGAAATAGTTTGTAAATTGTCTATCATGCTTTCTTCAACATTTTTCCTCGTTGGAAAAAATCATATTTTTCAAACAATAAACTAGAAACACAAGGATTGGACATTCCAAGGCGACAAATGTAATTGACAACAGTGTAGAACATGAAAGATGCATTCATTTCTTAGTTGATGGCTTGCATCTTACATCTAATCCACTAAAAAAACAAAATTTGAGGCTTACGTTACACAAACTACACGTACATTGTGATATATTGCATTACCGCCAACTTGGAACATGAGTGATACAGAAGGGCAGCTCGTTTGCTTTCTGCATTCAGCACAACACAAGATAGAGCATAACTCATGCATTTTCTTGATTAGATTAAATAAAGGGGTTGCAGTGACATTGGACTCGTCAATGAATTGTGCATCTATTTGTTTTCCAAAAAAAATCTAAATTTGACATGACAAATGTGAATATCCCAAACAATTTGAAGTTATGAATAGTGTGTAATTGGCAATTGCCAGGTGGCCATAACCAATCATCAGACTAAACCCACTTGTTCTTTTCTGACTGCCAATTGTCAATAACCAAAAACTACACCGAGCAAATTTCATCGGTCTTTAATAAATTATGATTAAGGTATCACAAGGTCTGTCACTACATGTTTTGAACTCCTCTGTCATTTCAGTTTTATTCCATTAGAAAAAAGACCTAACCATTTAGGATAAGAAATGTTGTGGGTGATCTCAGTTGTCAATAACCAAAATCTACACGGAGCAATTTTCATCTGTCTTTAATGAATTATGATTAAGGTATCACAAGGTCTGTCACTACATGTTTTTAACTCCTCTGTCATTTCAGTTTTATTCCATTAGAAAAAAGGCCTAACCATTTAGGATAAGAAATGTTGTGGGTAATCTCATTTGTGAGCTTCTCCTACTTCTATCTAACACGAAACCATAACAAGAATTCTTATGTCATTTCAGTTCACTACATGTGTTTAACTCTTCTGTGATTTCAGTTTTATTCCATTAGGAAAAAGGCCTAACCATTTAGGATAAGAAATGTTGTGGGCAACCCCGTTTGTGAAATTCTCCTAATTCTGTCTAACACGAAACTACAACAAGAATTCTTATGTCATTTCAGTTTTACTCCATTAAAAAAAAAACTGAACCATTTAGGATAAGAAATGTTATGGGCAATCTCATTTGTGAAGGCAGGTACGCCGGACTGTGGCTTAGTGGCTGAGACAGGGCGTCACCATGGTAATGACTCAGGGTCAAACCTTGGTGGGCATAGAACCCTAGAAATTAAGTTGTTGGCCAAGTTTGACGTAGTATTATATGCAGCATTCATCCCAAAAAAATTGTGAGTTCGGACTAATTTAAATAAATATAAATTGCTTCCCTTTCTGTCAACTTTTGCAAGTAATTTTTCCCCTTGCAATTTCTCATCCTCGTCCTTATATGGTTATTTCTGTAGAAATTGTGCAATCAAAATATTGAATATTGGCGATGATTTTGAGCGAATTTAACCGGCTTACCCTTGCACATAACGATATTCCCCCGGTACTTCTAGCAGGAAGAAAACATTGCGACCATCATGCAAGGCCTGGAGCAGCATAACACACGCACGCCAAAAATCAAAAATCAAAATGAAAGAAAACCAAAAATACATACTGTAAAGAAAAATCGGCATTAAAGACAAAACCCGGCTTGCAAACTGATATGACGATTAGAAAATACTGCAGAAATCAAGATTTCTGCAGCTTCCAGCACATTGTCCCCATCTGGAAAGTTTGATCATTTGATTGAAGAGGAAAGCAGCACTAATAGTGTTCTTTGAATAGAGAGACCTTCACAGTCATTTTGCCGCCTGTATATTCTTTATCCTCATCTGGATCGAGGGCGGGGCGTAGAGGAAATGAGTAGCCAGAGATCTTATTCCAGTCCTGTGATTTACCATCCAAGGTGATGATTCCAGGCATGTAATCTGCTTGGATTTGTGCAGTGGCACCCGAATCACAGTGAAATCCACCTGCTTCATTGTGGCTCTGGATCGACTCAATCATAAAACTAATAGCTACCACCAATACCAAATATTTGATGTTTTTGGCCATGGATGATTACTCCAGGAGATTATTAACGACAGATGGGGAATGAGGGATGGAGTCCTAGGCCTCTGCACATTTTACATAGGACCAATTCTACACATTTTACATCATTATAAAAAACAAAAATGGATAGAGATTGACTCACAAGATATTCATATTAATATTAATTTGGTATCTATTAAATTAAATATATAGTAATGAGGAAACAAAAAATTAAATTATAATGATATTGAAGATGTTTTTTTTTAAGAGTTTACAAGTTCAAATCTAGGGGATAAGGTATGTATACTTCCCTAAACTTTAGGATTCAAATAGTTGAGTTAAGGGATTAATTGTCCGACAAACAAGGGTCTTATACATCGATTTGGTATATGGCTTGGTAGTGACCTTAAAATTATATTATTATTATTATTAAATATATAATAATTAATAATAATAAACAAATTAAAGATCTACTTATAATGAAATCAAATGGAGGGTATGAAAGGAATTAACATTATGTCATTCAAGGTATGGTTCTCTATGGAGGATGCACCAACAAGGTACCATTAATGAAGGTATCATGCAATGAAGGTGGTGTCATAGATAAGTATGCAAGAGGGAGAAGTGGATAAATGGGGAAATTGAGAACCCCCTCCACCCAGCGATTTTTAACTGGTAAAGTCTACATAGGTATACATACCCTACTCCCCTCTAGATTTGAACTTGCGACCTCTTAGGAGGAAACACATGTTCTTAACCATTATGCCCATTTAGGCTAATCGTTGCGTGGAGGGGGTCCCTTATCCCACAAACAAGGGGTATCATACACCAATTGGTGTATGGCTTGGTCATGACCTTAAAAATATATTATTATTATTATTATTATTAAATTCACACATGTTTGTTAGAGTTACTTGCATGAGGTCATCCAAAAGTACAAAATGTGTTATAGTACAAAAAGATGAAGTTCAACTAAAATATATATCCATGCATGTTTTTTTTCAAGAAAAGAAAATCGCAATTTATATTCATTGAAGAAAGAAATCACATTTTTCATGTGTTTATGGCACTATACAAAAGAGCAAACACGGATGTTAAATGCACTAATAAGAGTATAGATGCAAATTACACTTACAAAAGTATAGGAATTAAAATACAGATTATTTCTTACCCTTTAAAAGATAATCATCAATTCTCTCATTTTTCTCCTTCTACTTTTTTACCTTTTTCCACCCCACTAAAAAAATATCTACAAAATAACTAATTGTATATTAGGAGGCAGATTATCAGGATTCATAGAGGTTACTAAATATTTATCTGAATCAGTTTCATGAAGTTTCTTTGTTCCACCTAAATAAGCTTCAAGAACAACTAACTCCTTCAAGGAGGAAAGTTAGGTATTCAGATCTTCAATGTTAGCCCCTAAAGGAGGAATTGATTAATTCGTCAGTACTTGTGAGTGTTGATCCTCATTCTAATCATCATCATTTTTTAGAAAATTCCATCCTTTTTATTTTGATCTTGTCCTTTTGTTCTTGGGAGGATGAGCGTGAGCATGGGGACAATTAGCTTATAGATGTCCTAGTAGATGACATATCCAACAATGAAATGTTATGTTGTCATAATCTAAGACTCGGATGTGTTGAACAAATTTCCAATTGAGAAGCACTTTATTCAGAAGACCCTTACTAAGGTCGATCTCGACGCAAATGCGAGCATATGTACATAATCTTGCCAAAGCTCTCTAAAGATTTGATTTAATGTATGTTCCCAAAGAGTTCCCTATTTCCTCAAAAACTGGTAGATGTTGCAAATATAATGAAAAATTAGGAAGGTGAACCCAAACCATCATTCTATTATTGACATAGAGTTAAGATCAAAATTTGGGAACCAACGAGTTATAAAATCCAAATGTTTCCCCAAAACTGAGGACCCTCGTCAAAAACTCTCTAATACAACATGAACAAAAAACTAAACAATAAAAATAACCTTTGGAACAAAGAGAGATCTCACATTTCTTTGTCCAAGATGAATGAATCCACTAATATAAAGTTGAAGTGGGAGGCCGATACCCATTAAATAAGAAAATTATTACATCCTTTTTCATATATGGAATGTAAATGGTTGACCTCCAATGTTGCAATCCTCACCACTGACACCTCCTTACTATGCTCCATGACATAGGAATTAGAAGTAGATGAAGGCTTCGAAGTAGTCGTGTTAGATTTTCGTACATTTTTAGTAGCAATAGATTTACAAGAGTATTTTGATCTTCATTTAATGTTCAATAACCATATACTGAAAATATAAGCAGGATTTAGAATCAGGTAGACAAACACATGAAGACACAAAGATTTATCCTGGGAAAACCCCAAACTCGGGGAAAAACCCAACAAAATTTTCTTAGAGAGAATCTTTCTAATAATACAATACAACCATGAACAAACTCTATTCACAAGAGAAAAAATGATAATGAATAAACCATGATACAAGAACTTGTCTCTTCTCCTTGTCAAACCCTAGCGAGGGTAGACAACTGTGTCACAGCCCTAGCACAACTCTTCTAGAGGTAGCGCACAAGAAAAACCACCAACAACCACCAACAAACCCCAGTTGTTGTAGTAGATGTGTCTTCTTCTTGCCTCATACTTGTGCCTTCTTCTTGAGTGAGATAGTTGTGTGAGTGAGTGATCAAATGAGCAAGGCGTCACTTTATTTATAGTCTTCAAGTCACTTAGTTGGGACCAACTTCTCTTCTTGGAATTCTATTTCCACTTTATTCTTTTCCTATGGGTCGACTTCTCTTCCGGGGTATTCTTCAATTATTCAGTGGTCTTCCTTTGACTTCTTGGAATCTTCTTCTTCTCTAAAAAAAGTTGTCCAAGAGGGATGATCCAGGTGGATATTGGTGGCCACCCACCTATTCCAACTAGCTCCTCTTGTCTTTTTTTAGTTCAACGCGTTCTTTTGTACTTCTTTGTAATTGTGGGTTCTACACTTTTGGGACTATCTAAAGCCCTACACATATTCTAGGTGGATACAGGTGGCCTCTCACCTAATCCAACTGACTTATTTTGTATGCTTTCATGTCAGCACATCTTGTTGTACTTCCAGGGCCATTTTGGACCCCTAAACAATGTTTTTTTTGGCTCTCCACAGTCAAACTATAGACATAGCCAGAGTTTGATGGTGTAATGTGTAGTTCTCTGAAATACCTTTCCAACGGGCTATCAAGCGCCTAAAATGGAGGTTGTATGCAAAAGTTACGACGCCGAGAAGTTGAGGTACCAACTTACGCATAGGAGCCCACATGACCTTTAGCATTTCACTTCCTAGGGTTAGGTTTTTGGATGTCTAGGGTTTTGGCATTCATGAGTGATATCAAAAAGGCCTCTGGAGCCTCATTGTAATCATTGTGCTCAGAAGGATGCACATAGCAACCACATCTCTTCTTAGAGATAGCTACCACCATTCGAGCAAGTGTTTCAATTATGCAGTTTTATAGTTTCAACCTATTTCATTTATTCAATAGAAGATATTGTTCCATGGATATATGTGGTGTTCTTCATATCTCTTTGTTTATTGTATTCATTATGTTAATCAGTTCGTTCCGCTCCTAAATCTGGATCAGTGGTATCAGAACGATCTGCTCTTCATTCATTTTTCTTCATGCATGTCCCTGACAAGATCTGGGTACAAGAAGTTGGGACTCAAACCAATCGAGTAATTGCAAGATCAGTCACACCGAGCCTAAAAGCAAGCCATGGGAGACAAAAAGAAAGATGATGGAGTAGGAGATCCTTTTAAAATGTTGCTCGAGGAAGCCCCAACGCGTCAAAGGAAAAAAATGATGGACAACTTTGCACAGATCCTTCGGCGGCTACCCACAAGAGAAGCATCTTCATCAAGTGGCCATGCAACCCCCTTCAAGGTACAGGTAAATTTTGATATTCCATTATTTGAAGTACTAATAGATGCAGATGTTGTAGATAAATGGTTGAATCTGCTCAAAGGGTATTTTTCGGTCCACAAATTTTCCGATAGGGAAAATATTACTTTTGCACTCCTCAAGGTCGTCCCCCATGTTAAGGACTGGTGGGACACTTACTTTGAGCAATGGACCATAGAGGAATCTGCAATATTTTTGGTTGCCCCAACATGGGATTCCTTCTAGGATGCCATTAAAGAATAGTACTACCCTATTGGAAGCTACAATGACCAGTACACCAGATGGACCACCTTGCGTTAAGAAAGGGACCGGGTAGTACCAGATTTCACCAATATTTTCCATACTGTGCGCACCAAATTGGGTATCAAAGACTCTGAGCAACATCTGGTTCTCAAATACCACGGTTGTTTGCATAGATACATTCAAACAGAATTGGAGTTTTTGGACATCACCTCATTTGGTATGGCTTATAGATACACTGTCAAGATCGAGAAGAAATTTAAGCAGAAGAGGCGAGAGTTTGGATCTACAAACTCCTCACAACCGAAGCAGGGAAAAGGCGGCCCCAACCCACACAGCAAGGGACAGAGCAAATATGGCCACTCTCAGGACAACCAGTCCAAGCCACAACGCAAGAAGGGAAATGAGAAGACGAAGAAGGACACGAGAAAATGGTGTGAGTAACATAAAATCCCTTGGCACAACACTGAAGAATGTCCCCCCAAGAAGTCACTCGTGGTCGAGTTGAAGGCTTTCAAGTCGGAGGTCATTTTGATTCCAAATCAAATCCCAAATGAGGGAAGCAGATTATCGATGTTGAACCCAGTGCCATTATCGCTACCACTAAAGTCTGACCAAGCAAACTAGAAGAACTAGAGGAAGGGAAATGCCTCTTTCACTCAGAGATGTGGGCAAAGGGGGCTCCGCTTCATTTTATTGTCGATAGTGGCAACCATAAGAACCTGATTTCAGCAGAGGTCGTCAAGCGGCTGGACCTACCAACGACACCACACCTGCAACCCTACACCATCAGCTGGCTTCGCCAAGGAAGAGATTTTTGTGTCAGCCAACAATGTTGTCTGTCCTGCAACATCAAGCCTTTCAAAGATGAGGTATTATGTGATATTGCTCCCATTGAAGTTTGTGGTGTTCTTTTAGGACAACCATATTTGTGGAAGCGTCATGTTGTGTATGAGTCTAGACCCCGCAGTGTTATTATTACTTTGGGTAGACAATTGTACAGGATACCAGAGGTAGTGCCGCCTAGCACTATTTCTTTAATCTTTGCTAAGCAATGCAGTAAGGTCATTTCACAGACCGAGAATTTAGTCTTCTTTGTGATCCATGCTCACAGTAAGCAGAAGGTAGCCGCCACATCTATGGCCTCTACACAGAGCCTCTCTTTGCAGTAGAAGTAAGTGGACAGGATAATGGAAGAATACAAAGACATATTCTCCTCACCCACCGGGGTACCGACGCACTGCCAATTCAAGCATCCAATTGATCTAACCCCCGATGCACCTCTACCTAATGGACCTTTCTATCGTTGCTCGCTGATGGAAAATGATGAAATCAAGCATCAGATCCAAGAGCTTCTTCAAAAGGGGCACATCAGACCCAACTCCTCCCCTTGCGGAAGCCCGATTGTACTGATGCAGAAGAAAGACGGGACTTGGTGACTCTGCATTGATTACAGAGCCTTAAACAAAATCACAGTCAAGAACTGGTACTCAATTCCCAAGATTGATGACCTTCTTAACCAATTCAAGGGGGAAAATTTCTTCAGCAAGATTGACCTAAAGTCTGGCTACCACCAGGTTCCCATCGAACCAACTCATATATGGAAAACAACCTTCAAATCTAAAGAAGGTCTCTTCAAATGGCTGGTTATGCCCTTTGGCTTAACAAATTCTCATACAACCCTCAAGAAAATGGGGTTGCAGAGAGAAATAATTAGTCCATCATCGATTCTGCCAGGGCTATGATACATGATCAAGAGTTGCCTATGTTCCTGTGAGCATAGGAATGTAACACAACGGTGTATATGCAGAACATGAGTCCTCATAGGATATTGGGGGACAAGACTCCATAGGAGGCATTCTCAGGAGTGAAGCCAAAGATTGGTCATTTGAGGATCTTTGGTTGTCCGATTTACATCCATGTTCTCATGGAGAAAAGGATGAAGATGGACCCTTCATGACAAAAGGGTATATTTGCGGGGTACATTGAGACCTCAAAGGATTACATGATCTTCATTCTAGCACAACATAAGACATTTGTGAGTAGATATGTTAAGTTTGAAGAGAAATTGGCATCTAACAAATCACGAGAGTCATCATCATTGACAGAGGACAAGAAGCATTAGGCTCCACAGGATGAGCAGTAGTCAACAATTTAGACTTCATGTGGGGAGGAGGAGTTAGCCCCTTCCAGTCCTGTCAGGATACCTTGGTGGCTATTAGAGACATTCAGGGATGCCGGTGAGGCTCCTAGGAGTGTGGTTAGAGAGAAAAAGCCTTCGAAGAAGTTTCCAAACTATATTGTTCTTATGAGTAGCATCGTTGACGTTGAGCCTTCCAATTTTGAGGAAGTAGCAGATCAACAAGTATGGTGGGATGACATGGTAGATGAGTACAACTCTATTATGAGGAATAATTTCTGGGACATAGTGCCAAGACTAGAGGGAAAGTCAGTTGTGAGTTCTAGGTGGCTTTAGAAGATCAAGCATGTTGTAGATGGTAGCATCGAGAAGTTCAAAGTGAGGTTTGTGGCGATAAGGTTCTTCCATAAAGAGAGAGTAGACTACAAGGAGACGTTTTCTTCAGTCACCAAGTATGCTTCTATTCGAGATGTTATTTCTAATGCTTCTGTTATGAGGTGGAGGATACATCAGATGGATGTGAAAACAACTTTCCTTAATGGGATCATTAAGGAAGAAGTATACATAAAGCAACCTCATGGCATTGAGGTACATGGGAGGGAGTCTCATGTCTGTATGATCAATAAAGCCTTGTGGAGACTCAAACCGGTACCCAGGGCGTGGTATTCTATGATTGACGGACACTTGCAGAGTACAAAATTTTCTAAGAGTGAGGTAGATCCTAACTTGTACTTCATACTTGTTGGGTCAGATCCACTCATGTTGGTTTTGTACGTTGATGATTTATTTCTCATAGGCGCAAAGGAGCTTATTGCAAGGTGCAAAGTAGATTTAACTAGTGAGTTCAAGATGAAGGACATTGGATTGATGCATTATTTCTTGGGGTTACAGGTATGGCAGGTATCATGAGAGATCTTCCTCGGACAAGGGAAGTATGCAGTAGCTATATTGAGGAGATTCATGACGGGGGACTGTAAACCGATTGCTACACCTATGATTACCAATCTGAAGAAGGTGATCACTTTAGATTCAAAGTTGGTGGATCCCAGGATATACAAGCAGTTGATAGGGTCCTTGATTTATTTGATCAACACCAGGCCAGATATTTGTTTTTCTATGAACACATTGAGTCAGTTCATGGTGGAGTTGGGGCACGTGCATTGGATCATAGAAAAACATGTGCTCAAGTACTTGAGACGTACAATGGAGTATGGATTGAGATATATTGGAAGAGATGGAGTGGAGTTGCAGGGATATACAGACTCATATTGAGCAGGGAGTGCAGTAGATAGAAAGAGCACCTCGGGGTGTTGTTTCAACTTGGTATCAATAGTGATTACCTAGTTTAGCAGGAAGCAGGATTCTGTAGCACTCAATTCANAGTTGACATTCTATACTCTTGCATGCGTCTTTATATGATTGTTAACCCTTCATTATGCAACATGCACATGTAATAACCGAAATGCAACCACAATAACCAACATGCAAACACAATAACCGAAGAACATCTCAATCACACAGCTAAAACGCATCCAAAAACCCCCAGTGTATCAGATCTGCACGCCAAAGTACTAGAACAGTAGCAAATATCTTGATCAGCCGGATCAGGGATATTTCAGTGGTATCAGAGCTTTAGTCCTGCCAGCCTGTGACTAAAGACCATGAATCCAGCAGAAGAACCAGATGGYCGTGAGCACGAAGGTGAYGAATATGTCACGTACAATCGGCGCAGGGGAAGAAGGGACAGACCTAACTTTCCTCCCTTCCCTCCCAGTTCAGAGGAAGAGGAAGAGGCACTTAGAGAAGCAGAGCGACGAGCAGAGCGCGAGGCTGAGAAGAGGCTAGGTGACAGGTATGAGCGACCAAAGGGCAGTGGTAAGACTCCAGTGAATCCAGACGCAGCCTTCATGCAGGTTATCAGTGACATGCCAGCTAGCCAGCGAACCATGTCTCAGTCTTTGGCTCAGGTAGCAGATAGACTGGCTATGGTAGACATTCCGGGCACTCAAGGCCCGCATGCAGCGCATGGGAACTCAGTGGCAGGTAGTAGACCCCAGTCACTTACTCGCACGTATACCTCTGCGAGTAGGATTCCACGTCCGTTGTTTCCCAGTTTCCATAGGGCAACCCCGGTAGCAGCTCAGATACCGATAGCACAGAGACCGACCACACATGCAGAGGACATTGCAGAGTATCGGAGAGAGTATGCGGCCTTGGGCCAGGACTTTCATCAGGACATGACCTTAGTCGAGTATTGTGGACTCAGAGTCAGGAACCGTCCTAGAGAGCCACAGAGGGGAGGGCAGCAGCAGCAGGGGCATAACATTGACTTCATCCGAAAAGTTGGTAAACTCACCATACCTTCTTTTGACGGATCATCCAG
>JZKD02S1644927.1:141889-151973 GCA_000966675.3 Picea glauca
TCACATTTTATGAATGAAACTATTCAATAACTCAACCAAGAATTCATGATCCATCATCAGAAGAGCACCCCTTATCACCCTCAAGCCAATGGTACAGTGGAATCTTTCAACAAAACTTTAGAACATGCTCTAACAAAAGTTTTCAATGTGTAGCATGTTGACTAGGATCAGCATATCCCTGCAATCCTATGGTCTTATTGATGCACATGAAAAATTTTGACGAAGTGCACACCATTCCAACTTATCTATGGCAAAGAAGCAGTTATGTTGCTAGAATTTGTTGTTCCTAGCCTCAAGGTCTCCCTTGCCACCCAGATGATCGATGATTAGTCTCTTCAGCACTGGTTAGACCAGCTAATAGAACTCGAAGAAGATTGTATGATGGTCGGTTTCAGTAAATTTGTTGAGAAAGAATGACAGAAGGCATGACATGACTAGAACATCTTCCAGAAAATTCTCCAACCTAGTTGTTTGGTAGTATTATACGACAGTAAATATTTACACCATCCAGGCAAACTCTACATGTGATGGTGGGGTCCATTATGAGTAGTATACATCAATTAATCAAGTGTCACCTAGCAAGCAACCCTACAAGTTCAAACACTCAAGGGACTCATTAATGGTAGCTGGTTAAAGATTTATTATGGCCCAAGAGCCGCAGTTGTTTAAATTTCCAGTTTAAGTTTTGCAAAGAGGTAGAATAGGTTTAGTGTATGGTGTACAACACATAGAATCTCTCATAAATGGAATAAATTGATTTTTTTTAACAACACAACCTTCACATCAGTCAAGCAAGTGGAGAGGTGTGAGTCACAGTTTGAGCAGGTTTCCAGATTTCCAAATCTAGTTGATGCTCTAACATAGCTATAGGGTACATTCATGGTCTAACAATTCATAAGGGTCTTTGAAGAGTTTCCTTGTGATTCAATGCATTGAAAGGGAAATTAATCCAACTTGGGTAGTTCACACCTACCACGAGTACGCAATTTGTTATACCACCCGTCTCCTCGAGAAACCTCTTCAGTACGACGGATCGGGTATATAGATCTCCCTAAAGTCAAATTTTATTGCCACTTTCTACTTGTTCTCCAAGATAAACCCCATCGAATATTCTTCGTCCCCTTCTCCCTATTCCCCACCTTCATCTATCTATATATATCATCCCTCTGATGCTCTTGCTAGAGTATTTCTCCACATCCCTTGTCTTTCTCTTGACTTCCCCTCTCCCTTGTCATGTCGCGATCTAGAAAAATGGCCATACACTATTATTTTCAGTTCATCCAAGTAGTTTTAGTACTGGCTCTTCAGTCTTTATGTCGAACGTCCATATTTTACCAACTATTTAGCCCCAGCCCCTATTTTTTCTTTCCTACCCACTACCATCTCCACCCTCCACGGTTCCATGCATAATGATTCATACTTGCAGCAGTTCAACAACGTTCTCAACACATAGTTACATAAACAGTCACCATGCATCATCCACTTTGCTGAAAGGAAGGTGCCCCCTTCAATGGCTCGCCAGAAGCCTTGATTTTAGCCATTTTCATGGGACCTCCTTCAACAACAGTGAGGCAAAACTACTTCCAACTATCCCACCTCGTTTCTACTACTCCCCTTCTCATATCTCACCATGGAACCTCAACTCTCCAGAAGAAGAATGGTCGAGGCTCTCTCCTCAGCTTGATCCAAACAGAACAAATAGACATGAAGATAATGATGCTCTCTCTTGAGGGAACCCAACTTCTTATTCATGGTCGATGTTTGATGGTAGGCTTTAACTAGATCCCTCATTCACCTCCACAGACACCAGTGAAGGTTCCAGATCAAGCATCTGACCGCATGTACTTCAACTCCATCTTTCACCATCCGACCTGCTTGATCCATCCTAGCACATGGGATGATTTGTTTTTACTCAGAATAGGTTGTAGTCACATCATGTTTTGAAGAATGATGATTATCTCTTGATCCAATTCTCTGCCTTCATAACGTCTATAAATTGGCTTGAGGACAAGCTAGATAATAGTGGTGGGGGCCTGTTGGCACCCAAAGTTTTGGGTTTAGTTTTGTGCGTGCACACAAACGAAGTTGTACACGCTCATTCCATAGTTTTGCATGCACCTAATGTCCGAGGAATGACATAGAGTGCACGTTAGACCAAGTTTTGCTAGTTGCATGTCAAGCTTACAGTATACCAAGTGTGTGTCAGTCTCAGTTTTGTCAGGTGCACCGAAAACCAAGAAGATGCCCATCGGAATCAAGAAATGAATCATCGATAAATATCCCCAAATGATTACTTCCAACAACATACAAGGATGTGGGACGGCCAGAGGATGAGATGGCCAGCAGTTAAGATTTCAATTGATACAGAAGATCTATGTGGAGAACTGGCAGACACCAGAAGTGTGTGAGGTAGTTTTGTCAAGAAAACAAGTGGAGCAGAGCAGAAAGAGACAGTGCTCCCCTACAATGAAAGCTATAAAATGAAGCACTAATATCATAAATGGGGCTAGCTGGTGATACTAGTGAGATATTGAGGAAAAGAGATTCATTGAGTCTTCAGTATCGAGCTCATTCTGAGCCTATTGTAATGTTGTAATACTTTGAATATATATTTTTTCTTGTATATGTCTAAGTGTTGAGAAAAAGTGCATTGTGCAGTATGTTGTAACTTTGAGGATTTGTATAGAGAATAAATGAAGTTATATCATTTTCATATGTATATGTCCTGCGCAATGTATATATCTATTGTGATAGAATGACTCTAGTAATAAAGATGACACATTTCTAATCCATTATGTGTTTGTCATGTATGAGTTTAACATGTGTGTGTATTGTTTTAATGCTTAGTCCTAATAATCTCTCAGATATTAGCTGCATGGATGCCAAACATGATGACTTTTCGTGTGTTTAGCCTTCATCCATGTCACAATACCTTATGGTTTATGTGATCCTCTCTACATCTAGGGTGAGATCTTCATCGACCTTGGTCGAGGATTGATATGTCAGTGCTCTGGGGTTTTTGTTGGACAACTTTGGATGAACCATGGGTCTAAACTCCCTAGTGTTAAGAAGGACATGCGCAAGCGTGGATAAAAACACCCAATAAAGAGATGATCGTGTTTATCACTTGCGTAAAAATTTTGACAAGTGTAGATCACTCAGTATATCATCGAACCCCAAGAAACCAGTTTTAGGAGTCTTTGACAGGAATTTGTTGGGACATATTGTTTCAAAGGATGGCGTGAGGATTGATCCTAATAGAGTGAAAGGAATTCAGAAAGTAACTATCCCTAGTGACAATATGGCCATTCGGTCCTTTCTTGGTTGGATCAATTTCGTGAGGAAGTTCATTCCCAAATTCATGAAAATTGTAAAGCCTAATTCTGATATGTTGAAAAATGACCATGACTTGAAGTGGAGAGAAGAGGATAAAAGGGCTTTTGAGGATATTAAAAAATATTTATGTCATTCTCCCATTCTTATTAGTCCTTATTACAATATGGAGTTTCAATTAATCTTTGTTGCATATGATTTTACTATAGTTGTTGTCCTGTATCTAAAGAACGATCAAGGAATGGAGCAACAAATAGATTTCATGAGTAAATCTCTCCAAGAGGCCAAATTGAATTATGAAATAATGGAAAAGCAAGCTTATGCACTAGTGAGGGGATTAGCTTATTTCAAGAACTATTTTTGGAATGCTTGAATAGTCTCTTATGTCCCTCACCCTATGGTTAAACAAGTTTTGATTCAAAAGGAATGTTACAGAACCAAGGGGGATGGATCGCGACAATCCAAGAACATGATCTTGAGATCAAGCCTACTAAACTGATATGAGGCCAAGGGTTAGCTAAAATGATGACTGGAAAAAATATGGATGCAATTCAAGAAACTCAGGTAAATGAACGGGTAAATACTTTAAATATTTCACTTTAGTATTGTGATTGGTACATTGATATTATTTTTTATCTTAAGAATTTAGCTTGTCCTCCTAATTTTAACAAGTTGCAAAAGTGATCTCTACATCTTTGGGCTACAAAGTATTGTTTTGTGCAGGATGGTCTAGGATGGAGGAACCCTAATGGCATCATTTTACGGTGTGTGGACTTTGATGAGTCCAAAGAGATACTTCATGACTTACATTCATGAGTGTGGTGGGAATTCCTCAGCTCAAACCATCGCACACAAGATCACGTGTGTTGGTTTTTATTGGCCTACATTATTTGTGGATGTGCATGTATTTGTACGAGCATGTGAGGCTTGTCAAAGGTTTGAGGGGAAGAAAAATCTCCCTCCTTTTCCCCTTGATCCATTCAAGTAGAGGCTCCATTCCAACAGTGGGGGTTAGACTTTGTGGCACAGTTCTCATAGAATTCTAGTGGTGGACATAGTATCTTGGTTGCCACTAATTATTTCACCAAATGGGTGGAGACAGTTCCTTTGGAAACATATTCTAGTACCATTATCATCGAGTTTTTGGAGGAGAGTATCATTACAAGATTTAGAGTCCCAAGTAAAATCACAATGGATAATGCCAATGTATTTAGATCTATTAAATTGGTTTCATTCGATTCTCATTATATCATTATATTGGCCCATTCGGCCAATACAATCAAGTAACAAAAATATCATCACGATAATCAGAAAGATAGTTGGTGACAACAAGCGAGCGTGGGATACTTGTTTGAAATATGCACTATGGTCTAATAGAATTTCTAAGAAGTGAGATATCAGGAACAGCCCATTTGAGTTGGTTTATGGTTTAGATGTGGTTCTACTAGTAAATTTGATATTACTGGTGTATAAGCTATTGGGACATTTTACTACCAACCATGAGGCTTTGCAACATCATATGGATAGGTTGGTACAATTAGAGGAAGATAGACTTGTGGCCTACACCTGATTCACAGAATATCAGGCTCAGGTCAAGAGGGTTTTTGACCATAGAGCCAAGGGGAAATCTTTCCAGGTTGGAGACATAGTATTATTGTGGGACAAGAAGAATGAGAAACCAAGTGACCACAATAAGTTCGACAATTTATGGTTGGGCCCATATCGTATCAATGTGGTGGTGGGGCCTAACACCTTTCAGTTAGCCAACTTGGATGGTGATCATGAGGGGTTTCTGGTCAATGGGAAGCAATTAAAATACTACTTCCAATAGTGGATCAAGTCCCAAAATGAAAAGAGAGAGAGAGGTGAAATTTTTTGTTTTGGATGGCTAGTAGTCTTTGTTCAAATTTGTTGACTAGATGTAGTTTCCTTTATTTTCCACAACGTCATTTTCATATCTCAGTCTTGCTACTGATTTTTATGCTTTAGGACATCAATTTAACCATTTTGTTTTGCATATTTTTCCTTTCATAGTCATCCATTCTCAAGTCTAGGTAAGAGTTGTTGATTCTTTCCTTTTCATATCAGCATGTGGTCGTGTCTTGTGATGTAGTTTTATCCTTACATTGTTGTTCGGTTGATGCAAAGCCTCTGATTTCCTTATCATATATTTTCCGAGTATTTTTTTTGTATTATTTTTAGACTGATCCTAGATGAGGGTTGTTTGTTCATATTCCAAAGCATTGAGCCTATTAGGAAGAGTAGAGTTGAAGAGAAACAGGAGAGTCTTGAGTCATTTTATGTTTTGACTCTTCATTGTTTTCCATTGAGTCATTTGTTTTGAGTCAATCATCCCCCTCATCTAGCAGTAAGGAAATGGTACCATACATCTTATATCTGCTTGACTTATCACTTTGTGCTGAGGGAAGAGTTTTCATCATTGCTTTTCCTTTCCACAGGTCATTTTTCATCAACTCTGACACGTTATCTGGGGATGATTCAAAAGTGGAACACCTTGATGGCCATTAGCCTCATTAGCAGATATTTCACATTCGACAAGGCTAAGCATTATTGGGCCTTGATTGAATGATCCTTGTCATTGTTCAACTTTAGTAAATCTTTCATAGTGACAGGTTGTACTCGTACCTTGGGTCCCATTGACATTATTGGTGGATTTCCTTCTCACTTGGCAGGTGTTTAGCAAAAACACACATAAATCACATGAGATTTATCCTGGAAAACTCTTACGGGGAAAACCATCTAACAATAGATATATTATTTCCCCTAGCCAAATCCAGCCAACCCAGCCAATCTACTAGCCCTGACCAAGTGAGCCTTCACTGCTCAACTCTTGACCCATTACAATGGAGTATCACTAGCATTTTATAGGCTTTCATTAGATGTAATCCATGGGCTCAATACCACTGGTCACCAATACCATGTGCTTGAAACCACCACTATTTACCTAACAACTTTGACTTTTTCACCGAGTCAAGTTTATCCTAACACTGACTAAGTAACTCTCTCCCATGTGTCAACTTCAAGACATTTACCACAAGGAGGAGTGTATATAGTAGGTGGTAGCAAGTAGCAGATTTGGATGAGACTCTTTATTTTTCAGCTAGTCACTACGAGGTTTATATCTGCATTGACTCCATTTCCCATTGGATACACATTTGGTGTGACCTCCCTACTATAATCGCCATTTTAATTAATGCTTAATGTAGATATAATGTATGGATGTGGCCAAGAGAAGTATATGTGAATTGTATTTATGAATTTTAATAATAAAATGTGATGACAACTCCTAGGGGACATGGATAAAGATGGGGGTTGATTAATCCACAAGATATAGGAGGGTCTAAGAGGATGTCTAAGAGAGGGGTCCAAGGGGGAATTACCCATGTCTATTAATTCAACCCACTTCCTAAATTATCTATTGGTATATGACCCTTCTAATTTCGGATTCAGTGTCCCCAAAGCCAATCACTGAATACATATAAGAGGGTGGGTGTGAGAAGTCACATCCCATAGTTATTGGGAGCATGGGGGATGAATACAATCAGCTTGAGGAAGTGTGTAAATCAAGCAAGTAATCCAAGGAGAGGAAATTCGTATGGGAAGTGACAGTAATTTTAGACAGTCAATGTTTTTGCATGAACAAGAAGAAAAGAGCAGAAAAGAAGAACTTGGAGTGGGAGAAACCATGGAGGGCGAATTCTCGAGCATATTTGGAGCATAATATTGAAGATCCAAGTTGTCAGGCTTGAAGATTGAACTCATGTGTGAGTTGCATTGTAAGAGCAAGTGATTATTGATGTTTTTCGTTGTAGTTTTTATAGCAGTGAGCTCCCTTGAGTTTGCCAATAGAGAGATTCCTTATTACTTGTGCCAAAGAGACCCTAATAAATGAATGGGATTCTCAATGGATTGAGATCAATGAAGGGGTACATTTCTTGGGTTGGGCAAGTTGAGAGGAAGAGACTTGGTGGAAAATCAGGATAGTTGTAGGAGAATACTAGTGGGTTGTGAGATTTTATGAGTTGTGAGTGCTCAATGAGAGACAACCCTCTTTTGTGGATTTCTAGCCCCAACTCGGGGGTGAATTCTTGTTGATATTTGGAACAACAAGTCTATGGTTGGGTGGAACATCCATCACGAGCAACTGGTTGCACAACCATTTTTAAAAGATAAGTGTTTTATCTTGTTTCTATGTTGCATTTTGAACTTAATTATTGTGTATTGACTATGTGTTTGAGAACGATTTATATGTTGTTGTGTTGAGTTATTTGATCTACATTCATGTCATTTTATCATGTTGTAAATGCATTTAATTATGATATCAAACAGTAGCTAAATCTATGTGCAATTTGTAGTTGGTAAGCTATAAGAAATTAGTTAGCAGAGAAAATTTTGTTTTATGTGTTTTTTGCATAGTAATGATCCTTAGTTCCACTGGGGGTCGTTACAGATTGGTATCAGAGCTTCTAGTTCAAACACTAAACCCATATGGTCCAAGAACCGATGAAGATTTGGTAAAATTCATTGTTACGTATTTCTTCTCTGATGAATTCGGGAAAAAAATGGTGAAAAAAGATAGTGAAATCCCCAAATTATTAAATCGTTCAGTTTGAAATTGTCATAGAACCATCTCAGTGGTGATCAATGGCGTCAATCTGTAGAGTTGCAAAGTTCAATTTTGACCTGGAAGGCCGAATTTTATGTTTTAATGGTCATTGTAGAGTTGGGTGAAGTTTCATAAATCGACGACCGAGATCGCATTTGATTTCAAGATCAATGACCTAGATTCATCGTGAATAGATTTAAAAATGTATAAGGTTTTCAGAGTTTGGCAAGGTCTAGCAGATCAATAGTCGAGATTCATTTTTGGTAGTGGGGAAAATGAGACATATTGACAGTCTAGATTAATTTTTGGTCATTTGAAAGTTGGAGAAGATCAATGGTCAAGATTATTTTGAATGGTAGATCGACGGTCCAAAATCATTCGGGATTTGATAAAAAAATTCTAATTGTTGGAGTTGGCCAAGAGAAGTTCTCGACGGACAAGTCGGCAAATTCGGAGAAGTGTTTTGTTCGCCAATAGAAAGCATTGACAACCAAAGGTCGGGTCGACCATTTTAGCAAGGTGTTCACTCAATAAGAGGAATCGTCAATCGTTCATGATCAGGTTGGCCAATTTGGTGAGGTGTTTGGGTCGCCCAAAGGAAATTGTCGATCGTCGAAGAAGAAAAGAGGATGATGACATGTCATACCACATCAGCTGATTTGACACCTTAGGATGATATTTCATGCCACATCATCATTCATGTCTTAGGCCACGTCAACAGTTGCGACTTCATCTTAGTTTCCACGTCAGTAAAGAAATGTTTGATGGTCGATCATCAGGTTGGTCGGATTGGAAAAGAGTTTTCGTATGCCAACAGAAATGGTCGATGATTGGGTTAGCCGAATTGGTAAAGTGTTTCATTCGTCCCAGAGAAACGATCGATGGTTAATAGTTAGGTCGTCATGTTTATCTTGCTAGTTGGTTGACAAAGTAAAGGGTCGATGGTTGATGGTCTGGTCGACAGTTTTGGCGGAGTGTTGCATGCGTCCAAAGGAAAACATCGATTGTTGATCATCGATAAAGTTCAGATCAATGACTGCAATTTCCCTCGATTTCAAGATGAATGGATAAGACTTAAAAGTTGTTATAACATTAAAACAATCAAATTTCTATGAAAATTTATAGTTTTTGAAGGTCATAAACTTGTGGGGTGATTTTGAGGCCCTAAACGACGTTTTTAAGCAGTCAATTTTTACAAGGATAGTGTGTAACTTTGGTACATCTTGTCTCCGCATATTTAATCAAATAAATTGGAGAGAGATTTCCAATGCGCTACTTCTGGTGCAAAACAAAGCTTGTATGATAAAGTTACAGCTAAAACAATTAAGATAAAATTTTAGCATTAGTTTACTTCCAGGGGGCATAACTCCTTGCTCAAAAGTTTGTTTGAGGCACAAGAATAGTCTATGGAAATCTTAAGAACCATATATGACAACCATGGATCCATATTTGGAATCTGGTTATGTAAAGGTGTGCAGGAAGAGAAAGAATACACATGTAGCATACATGGATAAAATGGGAAAAACAATATAAACTTCTTCGGACCATAAATTTCAGCTCATAGCTCGTATTTGAGCAAATAAATAGTCGTTGGAAAGGTATTGAGGAAGAAAAGACATCTATACACCTAGAATTTTGAATTGGGCACTAAAATTTTCAAAAAAATCATAAAGTAATTTCTGCAACAGTGAAAAAAACAAAACAATGAGGAAAAAATGCAACTTGTGAATGTTGTAACTTTTCGCTCAGAACTCAAAATGAGGCATGAGTATAGTCGTTGGAGAGATGTTTTAGAGAGGAATGCATATAAGGAATAATATTTTTAGTTAATGGATTGTATTCTTCATAAATTGAGATGAAGAAAAACCTGTAATCTAGGTAATGAAATGTTTTAGTATGCATGTTCTAACAATAATTATTACATGCACATTTCTTGCGGAATTAGAGGTACAAGAAAATAAATTTAGTTCTTATATGAGGACTAGAGTTATAGAATATGCTCGGGGATATTACAGCCATGAGAAGGAATTCATAGGTTTGCATGTCAGCATGGGAAATGCTAAGATAGTGTCTAATGGGAGAAGAGGCAGGCAAGAGCTTGTAACTATGAGAAGCCAGCATAGA
>JZKD02S1644938.1:0-27191 GCA_000966675.3 Picea glauca
AAAACCACATATATAAATTTATTGCAAATATTATTGCTAAAAGGGTTGAATGATTGTTCTCCAACTCTATTTCCAATGAGCATTTTTTTTTTTATGGTAGGCATATTCATGAGGACATTGGGTCATATGTTGCAAGAGAGTCTACATTCTATCAAGACTAGGAATATCATCCTTTTTGTGGTTAAATTTGATTTATATAAGGCATATGATAGGGTTAGTTGGTTTTATTTGAGATTGATGCTAATTCACTTTGTTGTTTTTTTTTCCTTTTGTGAACTAGGTTATGAGATGTGTATCCTCGTTTTCTTTCTCTATCTTAATAAATAGGTCTACTTCATCCTTTTTAAGGATTTAGAGGGGTCAATACAAGGGTGCCCCCTCTCTCCCCTTTTATTTTTAATAGTGACTAAAGGTCTTAGTAGAGCCTTGTTGGATGTAAAATAAATTGGGTCAAAATTGGCACTAGGGTGTGCATTTTACTTTGAGATTGATTTGAATTCAAATTTACATGAAAACCCAATTACATTTACATGAAATCAACCTCTTGTGTTCTTCAATTTCACTTTAAATGACATCTATAAATTTACGATATATCTAACTCCACATTACAACCTTTACAACAATTTTTAAGCTACACGGAAGCTTGGGTGTGCATTTTATTGTTCTCACTTATTACAGGTTCAACCTTGCAAATTACAGATTATTTTTGCACAAAAGAATATTTTATGATAGTCAATAAAAAACTGACCTTGGTTTCCCTCATAACCCACCATCCTCTAATTTATCAAAATGTTGTGAATCTTTGTGCATAGAAATCATCTTTTTTGGAGTGTAAATGAACTACTAATTGTACAAACAAGTTAGAAATATTGGAATGATCAATTTACAACTCAAATCCTAAATTACAGAGCCATATAAAACTTTGGGCGTGTAGTTTAATATAGCCAACTTTAACAATTTGGCCCTTTGATTTTACAATGCATTTTTTATCCTTTATGCACACTAGGTAGGTTTATGTCTAAAAATGTCCAAATAAGTTTATAGAAAGGTGTAAAATCACAAAGTACAACTTATGCAAGTTGAGCCACTAAATTTGGCTCAAAATTGAGAGTAGGGTGTGCATTTGAGGATGATGAAGTTTTCCCTTCAAATTTACATGAAATCCCAATTCTAGGAGCATGAAAGCAACCTCTCATGTTCTTCAATTAAAATTTAGATGCATAGGTAAATTTAACATTTATGTCACTTCATTTTAAAACTTATAAAACAAAATTTGGAGCTACAGGGAAGGTTGGGCATGTATTTTCATTTTGTCACTTAGTATAGTTTAAACCTTGCAAATTACAATGAAAACTTTGCCTCTTTTGCACAAACATCCATTTTAATTGCAAAATTAACAACATGAGCAGGCCTACTATGTTAAACCACACCCCCAACAACTTGCACAACTCAAATCTAAGGTATAATACAACATTGGGTAACTTTTTACAAATACTTTTTGCATTTCGAGAGTTTTAATATTATGCATCTCTTGCCTACTTTTGCACAAAAGATTCTTTTATGACTGAAAATTTAAAATTGACCTTGCTTTCCCTCATAACACACCATTCTCCGATTCATCAAAATGTCGTGAATATTTGTGCATAGAAATCATCATTTTTTCATTTAATTGCACTACAAATTGTACAAACAGGTTATAATATTGGAATGATTAATTTACAACTTAAATCCTAAATTATGGAGCCTTAACCAACTTTGGGTGTGTAGTTTAATATAGCCAACTTTAATAATTTGGCCCTTTGGTTTTATATTGCAATTTTTATCCTTTATGCACACTAGGTAGGTTTATGTCTAAAAATGCCAATATAAGTTTATAGAGAGGTGTAAAATCACAAACTACGACTTATCCAAGTTGAACCACTAAATTTGTCTCTAAATTGAGATTAAGGCGTGCATTTGAGGCTGAGGCAATTTTCCCTTCAAATTTAAATGAAATCTCAATTCTAGGTGCATGAAATAAACCTCTCTTGTTCTTCAATTGAACTTTAGATGTATAGGTAAATTTACCATTTATGTAACTCTATTTTCATTTTCTTGGGTGTGCATTTTCATTTTCTCACTTAGTATAGTTTAGACCTTGCAAATTACGGGAAAAACTTTGTCTGTTTTGCATAGCCACCCTTTTTAAACTTTCAATTGAAAAATAAACATTATGAAGAAGTCTACTATGATAAACCATATCCCCAACAACTTGCACAACTCAAATCTAAGGTATAATACAATATTGGGTTACTTTTACAAATATTTTTTTTCTTTTCAAGGGTTTTACTATGCATCTCTTCCTTATTTTTGCACAAAAGATTCTTTTATGAATGAAAATGAAAGAACTACCTTGGTTTCTTTCATAACTCACCATCCTCTGGTTCATCAAAATGTTGTGAATATTTGTGCATAGAAATAATCATTTTTGGAGCGTAAATGGACTACTAATTGTACTAACAGTTTATAAATATTGGAATGATCAATTTGCAGCTTAAATCATAAATTATGGAGCCTCAACCAACTTTGGACATGCAATTTAACATAGCCAACTTTAAGAATTTGACCCTTTCATTTTACAATGCAATTTTATCCTTTATGCACACTGCACAGGTTTATGTCTAAAAATGGAAATATAAGCTTATAGATAGGTGTATAATCACAAACTGTAACTTATGTTAGTTGAACCACTAATTTTGGCCCAAAATTGAGACTAAGACATGCATTTGAGGCTAAGGCAGTTTTCCCTACAAATTTACATGAAGTCTTAGTTATTAATGCATGAAAGGAACCTCTCGTATTCTTCAATTAAACTATAGATGCATATTTAAATTTACCATTTATGTAATCCCATCTTAAAACTTATAAAAAAAATTGGAGCTATAGGGAAGCTTGGACGTGCATTTTCATTTTGTCACTTAGTATAGTTTAGACCTTGCAAATTACAAGGAAAAAATTGCCACTTTTGCATAGCCACCCTTTTTAAACTTGCAATTGCAAAAGAAAAAACATGAACAAGTACATTATGATAAACTACATCCCCAACAACTTGCACAACTCAAATCTAAGGTATAATACAACCTTGGGTTACCTTTTACAAACAAATTGTGCATTCTGAGGGTTTTGTTAGGAATATATTGTCTATTTTTGCACAGAAGAGTATTTCATGACTCTTAATGAAAAATGGACCTTGGTTTCTCTTATAACCCAACACCCTCTTATTCATAGAAATTTCATGAATCTTTGTGCATATAAAACGTCATTTTTGAAGTGTAAATGCACTACTAATTGTACAAAAAGGTTATAAATATTGGAATGATCAATTTACAACTTAAATCCTAAATTATGGAGGCTCGTCCAACATTGGGCATCCAATTTAATATAGGCAACTTTAACAATTTTACCCTTTGGTTTTACATTGCAATTGTTATCATTTATGCACACCAGGTAGGTTTATATATGAAAATATAGACGTGTAAAATAAAAAACTATAGCTTATGCAATTTGAACCACTAAATTTGGCTCAAAATTTAGATTAGGGTGTGCATTTGAGGTTGAGCCAATTTTCCCTTCAAATTTACATGAATTCCCATTCTAGGTGCATGAAAGCAACATGTCCTTTTATTCAATTAAACCTTAGATTCATAGGTAAATTTATTGTTTATGTAACTCCATCTTAAAACTTATAAAACGATTTTTGGAGCTACAGGGAAGCTTGTGCGTGCATTTTAATTTGTCGCTTAGTATAGTGTAGAACTCACAAATTGCAAGGAAAATTTTGTATCATTTACACAGCCACCCTCTTTAAACTTGGAATCTAAAAAATTAACAACATGAACATGCCTACTATGATACACCACACCCTCAACAACTTGCACAACTCAAATCTAAAGTATAATACAACCTTTGGTTACTTTTTATATATAGGTTTTGCATTCTAAGGGTTTTATTAGGCATCTCTTGCCTATTTTTTCACAAAAGAGTCTTTTATGAATCTTAATGAAAACCTGACCTTGGTTTCTCTCATAACCCACCATCCTTTGATTCATCAAAATCTCATGAATCTTTTTTCATTGAAATCATCCTTTTTGGAGTGTATAGTTTAGACCTTGCAATTTCATATAACCAACATTAAGAATTTGGCCCTTTGGTTTTATAAGACAATTTTTATCCTTTATGCACATCAGGTAGGTTTCTATCTGAAATTTCCAATATAATTTTATAGATAGGTGTCAAATCATAAACTGCAAAGTATGAAAGTTGAACCACTAAATTTGGCTCAAAATTGAGACCAGCATGGATTTGAGGTTGAGCCATTTTTTCATTCAAATTTATATGAAATCCCAATTCTATGTGCATGAAAAAATCCTCTCTTATTCTTCAATTGAACTTTAGATGCATAGGTAAGTTTACCATTTATGTAACTCTATATTAAAACTTGTAAACAAATTTTGGAGCTACAAGTAAGTTTGGGTGTGCATTTTCATTTGTCACTTAGTACAATTTAGACCTTGCAAATTACAAGGAAAACTTTGCCTCTATTGCACAACCACCATTTTTAAAGTTGCAATTTCCAAATAGACAACATGAATAGGTCTACTATGATAAACCACATGTAACTTTCCCCATCCCATCTGAGCGACATTACGGTGCAAAATACTCTTAATTTTTTTTTTTTTTGCTAACTACTTTAATTCATTTACAGTTAACTCATTTCATGTAGCTTTCAGCTACAAATTAAAATAGACTTAGATAATGTCTATAAACACAAAATAGAAGCATCTACGTCATGTTTATAATCAACATGAAATGAAGCTAAACAACTAATTACAACAACATATAAATCACTTCCAAATACACATATTTCATGCACAACAATTAAATACATAATTTAACACAACAACAAGATAAAAAACTTATCTTTTAAAAACAGTCATGAAACCAGTTGTTTGGGATGAACATTCCACCCAACCATAGGCTGATTGTTCCAAATCTCAATAGCCAATCACCCCTGAGATGAGGCTAGAAATCCACAAAAGAGGGTGGTCTCTCACAGTCCACTCACAGCTCATAAAACTCTCAACCCAACTGATATTTTCCTACAACTACTCCAATTTTCCACAAGATATATTCCTCTTGACCTATCCAACCCAAGGAATGTACCCCTTCATTGATATCAGTCCCTCAGACATCCCATTCATTTATCAGGGTCTCTCTAGCACAAGCATATATGAATCTCTCAGCTGGGAACTCAAGGGAAACTGTTGCTAGGAAAACAATCAACAAACCCAAAACAAACAGTTTGTGTTTAGTGCAAATCACCTAGTAGTTCACTCTACAGGCCTGGCAACCTACATCTTCAGTTTTCCATTTCCAATTCACTCCAATTATGCTCCATCTTTCTCTGGAATTCTCCCTCCATGGATGCATAAAATTCAAGCTCTGTTTCTTTCTCTCCTCTCCCTTCTCATGCACAAACTTGATTCACTAAAAACTCTGTTCTCCCAACCCATCCAAATTTCCTCTCTTTGTCTTGCCTTTCTTGACTCACACTCTTCCCCCAAGCTGATTGCACTCAACTCCCATGTGCCCAATAACTTTGGGATGTGACCAATCACACCCACCCTCTTACATGTATTCAATGATTAGCTTTGTGAACACTCAATCAGAAATGGGAAGCTTCATATACAAATAGCAAATTTAGGAAAATGGGTTAAATCAATATGCATGGGAATTTCCCCCCTTGGACCCCCTCTTGTCCATTATTCTAGACACTCCCCTCTCTTGTGGATTAATTCATCCCCCATCTCTTGTTCATTTCCCCTTAACAGTTGGCATCACATTTTATTATTAAAACATTTAAATACAATTCACACATTACATTGCTTAGTCGTAGCCACATATTATATCTACATAAGAATTAATTAAACTTGGGATTATAATGGGGATGTTACATTCCCCCTCCCCTACAATTTTTCATTGTCCTCGGTGCACTCTATGATGATATAAAAATATGAAAATTTATATCACAATACTTAGAAGTAAAAATTCTGCAATTTAACAATTATAGCAACGACTCCAACCAAAATCGCATGTTCCTCTCAACTTGACGACCCAAGGAATGCACCATTCATTTATCATGGATAACCCAAGGGATGTACCATCCATTTATCAAGGCTAACCCAAGGAATGAGCCATTATTTTATCAAGGTCCCCAATGCATTTAACGAGGACTCTGAGATGTGGTCCTAGAAATCTATCTACTCAAAATGGAGTCTTACATTCTGTTTTCTTCAAAACTGTAAAATATTTGTCGGTATTATGCCTGCATGTTTTCTTCATGCTCCCATGTAGCATATTCAGGACTATAGTAGCTCCATTGAACCTTTACCATCCCTATGGATTTGTTCCTGAGAAATTTGACATTCCAATTCAAGATGTGTATTGGTTCCACCCGAAAATCCCCTTCGTGTTCCACCTGGATCACATTCCAATCAATTATGTGGTTAGGACCAGGCACATATTTCTTTAAAAATGACATATGAAATACATTATTCACTATCATGGATGTAGGAAAAGCTAACATGTATGCAATTGGCCCTATATTTTCTAATATTTCAAAAGGCCCACAATATCTTGTTGCCAACTTCGGGAAACTTCCTAATCTTAGCGAACATCTCTTTTCCTTTACTTTCAAAAACACATGTTCTCCCACTTTAAAATATCTGAAAAATTTGTTCTTGTTTTCATAAATTTTTTTCCTATCCCGGGCATTCTTCAAATTCGGCTTTATTTTTTCCATATGATTTTCCATTTTTTTTAACAATTCTAGCCCAACAAATGCTATATCTATTATATTAGCCCAACTTATTGGTGTGTTACATTTTCTTCTATACAATTCTTCAAATGGACTCATTTTCAATGAGGTCCGATACCCATTTTTGTAGGTAAATTCAACGAAATGAATATAATCTTCTCACTTTGATGCCTGATCCATCACATACATTCTAAGCATGTACTCAATTATCATGCTAGTCCTTTTTTTTTCCATCTAATTCTAGATGATATGCTGTAATAAGATTTAAATTTGTTCCAAATCCCTTGAACAAACCCTTCAAAAACTTGGAAGTAAAATTTGGATCTCTGTCTGAAACTATTCCCTTAGGCACTCCATGTAGCCTAACAACTTCTCTCATATAGATTTCTGCAATATTTGATGTCTTTTGTATAGTCTTTATTGGAATAAAATGTGTTTCTTTAGTGAATTTTTCCACCACCACCATGATGGAATCATATTGCTTTACTATTATGGGCAACTTAGTAATAAAATAAACCAAGAAAACTTCCCAATTGCATTCTGGAATAGGCAATGGTTGTAGTAAACATGTTGGGTTTCTATGTTCTTTCTTTACTTTTTGGCATTCTAGACATCTCGATATGTAATTAGCCACTTCTTTCTTCATTACTGGCCAAAGATATTGGCTTCTTACTATTGCAATTGTTTTATGATATCTCGGGTTCCCTGCATATGGCACATTTTTCATCTCCTTCAAAACTCCATTTTTCATCTCACTGGAATTCAACACATACACCTTAACTTTGTACATGACAATTACATCTTCTTTTAGCTCATAATAATTAAATTTCTACTAAAAATTACCTTGTTGTAGTGTCTCTTTTATTTTTAAATAATTCTTATCTGAATTAGTTGTTGCAACAAATTTTCCTTTTAGATATGTTATGTACATGCTAATGGATGCAATATGCACTTTACAAGTTCTCTTGTTGAGTGCATCAACCACTTGATTTTTCTTTCCCTTTATGTGCTTAATTTCGAAGTCATATTCACTCACAAATTCCAACCATCTAGTTTGTCTGGAATTTAGTGTTGGTTGTCCAAACAAATGCTTCAGACCATAATGGTTTGTCCTTAGCTCGAATTACTTACCCATACAATAATGCCTCCACATTTTCAATGCATGGACAATCACTGCTAACTCTAAATCATGTGTAGCATAATTCCTTTCATTCTCTTTTAATTTTATGGACTCATAGCATACCACATGATCCTTTTGACTAAGTACTCCATGAAGCCCTTCCTTGCATGTATCGGTGCACACAACAAAATCTTCATTTGGATTTGCAATCTTCAATATTGGTGCACTTGTCAATATTTCCTTCAATTGTTGAAACTCTCTTCACACTTGGCATTCCATTCAAATTTCACTCCCTTCTTTTGCAAAGAAGTGATTGGACTTGCAATCTTTGAAAATCCTTTTATATAACTGACAATACTCATGAATGATCTAACCTATATCACATTATTTGGCATTGGACATCCTCTAATGGCCTCTATCTTCTAAGGATAAACTTCTATCCCTGCTGCTGATATTACATGCCCTAAGTAGTGAATCTTCTTTTGGTAAAATATGCACACTTACTTAGCTTGGAATAAAATATATTCTCTCCTAAAAGTTTCAACACCATTGTTATCACTGAAATTCTGTCCACAAATGGTTACAAGAATCCAGCATCCCCAAACACCCATTAGTTCATCCATGGCCCCAAAAATCCATTTCCAAAGGGCAGAAAACTATACAACTGGTTACAAATCAGCAAGCGCTAAGGATACAAAGGAAGCATGCGCACGTGCGATAGTCGAAAACGCTAAAAAAACGCACATGCACCCGATGCGCGACTGTGGACACAAAAAGCTGCACACACCTTAGAACGATGCATTTATGATTTTGGTTGGCCCTCCACCCACTTTTGGTTCATCTCCCAAGTCGATTTGACACCCAAATCCAAGTTGAATATGAGTGGGGGGTTGGTCAAAGACCTAAGGGTGCCCTAAAGAGCCCCTTGTTCACACTAAAGATTGGTTGAATAATGCCTCAAAGATTTTCTATAAAAAGAGGCCATGGGTGCACTATATTTTTAAGGAATTCATTTGTATTTTTATGCTTCCTATATTCTCTTAGAGGAACCTCTTTCCTCACTAGAGCATACAAGCACCATTTCATTTGGCCATTCACATCACCTCTTGAGTGAATGAGATTTGGATTTCTTCACCATTTCCTTCTAGTTGGCTACTTGTAAGAAGAGCTCAATCATTGGGGGTTCAAGAGCCCTCCCTTGGAGGAAGAGGGGACCCATAAGTATCCCTTTGTCTTTGGTGTTTTCCCACTAATACAACTTATCCATTAGTGGCATGCATGTTGTTTATTTTTTGTTCTATTTCCCTTATGCACTCTAGTTTAGTTTATTTTATTGTTATTATTTTAGTTCTTTGTTTATTTCTTATGATTGATGTTTCTAACTCTTTCATTCATTGTTGTCCTGTCCAGCTAACCCAACAAGACTTGTAAGCGTCCTTACTTTGCCCATTTAGGTGATGAAAGGGACACAACAGATTGATGACTCCGCTGGTGATAGGTATCAATTTACTCCCCATTTGGGTTGTTAGCGCACTTATTTTTGGTTTATTTAACTTGTAGGAACCATAACCGGCCCATGCCTGCCTGGAAAAATATAAATTCAGAGTTGAGCTGAGAGAATTTCATCCAAAATTTTCTTCTCGACCGTGTAACAGAAAGTGCGCGGGTGTTTTGACCCACAGGTGTGTCTTCCGAGCACGTGCACCAAAATCACTGTGTTGCTCAGTGCATTATGCGCATATGCATCAAAAGGTCATTTTTTATTTTCTCATTGGCGTCAAATGCGTCTCTATCTACTCTGCGACCCGTGCATCTGTCCAGAAAATCATACAATGTAAGGGTTTTTGTGATCTCTTGAAAGCTCATAGCCTTTTTATGTTTTATTCTATGCAAATTGTAATATGCACCACACTTAGATTCCCTCTCCACATGAAGGGTTAGTCAAAACATAGGCACTTAGGGGGGTTAAAATCCATATTTATCCTCTTTTTGCTTTCATTTTTCCACATGGATGGATTGCTTTGATTAAAGATAAGTTGGAATCATTCTATATCACAAATATAACTACTTTCATTGGAACCATAAATTGAACGTCAATCTTTGAGTATGCTCTTCTCTCGCACCATAAAGCGATCTTGAGAATCATAAAAATGATTGAGGGAAAATTTCATCTCCCTTAAAGACAAAATATTTAGGAGAAGACAATAACCCCCTCAGGACTCCTCTTAGTTTCTTTTTTCAAACACATATTAAATTTGTAAGGGCCCATACATGCCCACATGCTACAAAAATATGATAGTTTTGAATTTACTTTCTTAGATTAAATCACTAGGGAAGTTTAAAGGTTTTGTAACGGGCCCACACATGCCCACATGTCCACAATCTAGGATAGTTTTTGAAGCTTTCTTAGATTAAATCACACTAGGGAGTTAAAGGATTGGTAAGGACCCACATGTACATATGCTATTTCTCTAAGGACTTTAAAATTTCACAAGGTTGTACCAATGGAATTTAGTAAATTAGGTAATCAAGACTTGTAAATACCACACGAAGTCCACATGCAACAAGGTGACACCTAACTTATTAAAAATTTGGCACACTTTCACTTATTCACGCACAAAGTCACTACTCACTCACATAGATTCATATAGAAAATTGTGGAGGTTGAAGTAATTTTCCTCCAAAGGGATTCTGAAAAGCCCCACCCCTTTTCTTGATGAGACTATCCACTCCCACTTAATTTCAACGAGATTGGTTCACACCCCCAATATCTCAAACAACCACATCTAAATTTTTTCTAAAAACTCACTAAGTTTTCCTCCACATGAGGTGACAAAAGAATTTTTTTAGTCTAGGTAGGATCTCGGGGATAGGCATCCAAATAACTCCCCATTATCTAGTTCTCACATCTTCAAACATTAGAAGTTGACAAATAGGGAACTTTTAAATCCTCCAAGTCAAGTGTTCCTACACCATAAGGCAGGGAGATACCCATGAAGAGTTGAAGGCCGAGGTCCTATTGTTATGTGTGTCCCTCCTTGAGGCACCCATCTCTTGGACGGGATCTAGTCCATGACCCATTTCTTAGGCTGAAAATCTAAATGCGGCACTTTGACTGAGGTACCTAGTGACCAAATTTTAGGACATCTACCCAGGTGGAAATTGTGGGCTAGAATTGCACCTTGAATGGATTTTGTGTGGCTATTGGGAAATATTTCCAGATCTTTCGAGATATGCACCCTCTACCCCTCATTATAACTGATCACTTCATCCTTCACTAGTTTCTCTTTCGATGGCTTCATACCCCACTATCGAGGGCTATTGGAAGGTCCAGTGCTATTTGAGAGGAAGGACGTTACGTCTTTTTAGGACACGAGAATTTGTTTTCTTTGTTCTCCCACGTGGAAAAAATCTACCTACCCACATGTATGCTTCTTTATCAATTGATTTATGTATGATGCTCTTGTGATTACATGCGATTATGAGATATATTGTGAAGGTCCAAAAATCATAACAAAGACTCTTGTTCATTTATTACTCTCATCACCATTTGCACACATCCAATCTGCTAGTTGGACATCATAGGGGATCCATAGAATCCCTGTCGTTCCAAACGCTTGCTAAATCTCCCTCCCATTCTAGTGGGAGTTCCTAGTCTTGCCAACTCATCGACTCCACCTTCTCACACTCCTGTGAGTGCTACCGTCTTGGGATCTGCTTTGCTTGGTTCCACTTTAATTGGGTCCACTTCCCAAGGTCAACCATCCACTCGCTCTCCTTTACATGGAAGTGGGGGGAACACTTCTTCCCAAAGGGGAAGTACAACCCCACCTAACCCCCCTCACGGGTCAGGTACACAAATGACTCACACCATGGATGGAACTAACCCTCCTCAGGGGTCAAGTACACAAAACATTCCTACCATGACGGGATTTAATCCTCCCCTACCACCCCAGATGCCATACTTGGCTTCCCTCAACATACTGGATCTGACTAAACTCACCAATGATCCTATATTGCATGACCCCACATGGCCTACAATGCCTACCAAACTCCCTTCAGACATCCCCAAGTTTGAAAGAAAAGAGGGAGATGACCCAACCAACCATATCATGACCTTTCACTTATGGCGTTCTTCAAAAAACATCATGGATGACTCTATCCACTTGATATTATATCAACACACACTCACTGGCCCATCAACCAAGTGGTATGTAGAAGAAAAATATGGGTCCCATGTGACCTTGGAATCATTGGTCAAAGAATTTTTGACCTTCTTTCAACTACCAATCCATCATGACAATGGTCTCAAACTTCTCTCAGAGTTTAAACAAACCTTCGCCACACACATCGCTGACCACATTCATGAATGGCGTCGGCGATGTAGTCTATGCAAAGCTGAAGCCACCAAGGAACAATGCCTCAATTGGTGTCTCAAATCACTTGTTTCCCTCCTTGCCAAGGATGTAGCCTCCACTTTTCCCCAGTCTGAAGAAGAAGCCATTAGCAAGTCTCAAAAGTTCGAACTCATTTATTCATAGTCAGGATACTTATATACGGTACTACCTGACGCCTCGAGACCCGTGCCATTCGGCCAGGACAAACCTAGGATGTCTCACTCCATGGATGGATTGATTGGTACCACTACACACCACAATCCACACCTCCAACAACCACCTATGTATGGAACACCTAAATATATTCCAGTATATGAAGGTCCCCCTTATTATTCTCCTCCCCCTTATCAACAACCATACCCTATCTCCCTCCCTCCACCCATAAGTGGATCCCCGTCGGCATCCATGACACGCCCAACTGTTCAACTGAGTTCTGCAAACACCTCTACCTCTGCCTACACCCTAAGCACTAGTGAAAGCGCCATGCCTCCCTATGTAACTTACAGATCATTGCCACAACATAATCCCATACTTCCCATTTCCTGGTCCTCCCCAACCAATTGCTTCTCCACAAGGAAAACCACATGTTGGGGTTAACTTTGTTCATCCCTCTCCCATTCAGCAAGTCCACAATTTTGAACAACTGAATAAGGAAAATCCGACCCATCAGTCGAGTAATGCCAAAAAGAAAGGAAAAAACTGAAACAACAATAATTCCGAACCAGGAGGGAATCACCCCCAACAAAACCAACCTGTCGAGGGGAACCAGAACCCTGTAGGGGGAAATAATCACAAACGCCAAGGAAATAATAACAACAACCTTCGGACAAAATTCCCTTGTGCCCTATGCAGTGAGTATGGACATTATACTCACCATTTGCCTCAAATTGCTGACTTTAAATGGATGAAAGAATACGGAAATGGACCACATCCCCGAGTACCGCCTGCCCCCCAACAGGCCCCACAAAAATATGTACAGCCACCACCCCCTGCCGTACTGCAAAATCCCACTCCACACTAACGGGTGATGAACACCCAACAAGAGATGCATCCGGCCCCACCAAATATGGGACAGTATCCAAACCCAAGCACTCCTATGGATCACACTATCCTCCTCACTAGTGAGGAATAAGTTCTTCTACAAACTCACAGTCATCAATACAATGCACCCCCTGACTCCGCTCCCACTACCTTGGAAGAATCCCTAGTCACAGCTGGACCACCTTTGATGATTCCTCACCCTAATACTGAACCACCCCTTTGTATTCCCTACATCCCATTACGACGGAATGTCAACAACCCTCAGGCTAGGGAGGCATACAATTACAGTCTGGTCAATGACTTGGCATAATCTCTTGCGGCCATGTCAGTTTTAGAAGTCCTTCGAACCTGTCCTACTCAATGGAAGTTGTTACTTTATTCCCTGGGGGCAGTCGACCCTGTTGATACTCAACTCATCACCTTTGATCTTGATAGTGGGGAACCCTGTCTCCCTGCTTTAGTCCCTTTCCAAATACCGGTTAAAATCTGGAACATCATAGTTCACCACTACATCATTGATGAGGGTGCATCCACATGCATCGTGTCCAAAACTGTATGGAAGAAACTTGGTGTTTGGCACTTTAATTATCTAGTTGAATAGAAAATCAAAGTGTTCAATATAAATTGTCAACCCAGGGAAGTCCGTTATTTCAAGATAATTGTGCACAGTCTAAAAAAAAAAAAAAAACATTATCACTAACACAGTTGTGCTGATACAGCTGGAGTTCTACAGATTTGAAATCATAATTTCAATCTAAACTGATGAATATATAAAAACCCTGGATTGCCTACTCTAATCTAACTTCTATTTACTTTTGCAGGAAGACATTCTATACTATTTGCAGAAAGGAAACCTACTTATTGCAAGATGATACTTCACACTTTTATTTCTCGGAAACAAGATTTTAACCTAATGCAAAAAAAGGGAAAGCAATTCTCCAGCAATGTTCAACAATCGACTTCTAATTCTCATGAGACAAGTTTATGTGCATCTAACAAGAAGGAACTAAACTAGAACAATCATTGTATTCTAGATATTTCTAATAGTTAAATCATTCGCATTTAAAAAAACTAATCTAGAATTCAAAAGAGAGGAGAATCGGTGAGGAAGGTGGGCCCTTTCCTTCTCACTAAATCCGCTCAAAGAAATAGGTTACAGTCTGCTAAAGAAATTCAATCCACTCTTTCATTCATTTTCCAAAAATGTTTGTGTACAATAAGTGTTACTTTTCTTTCTCCAGTAAAAAAAAACTCTTTTTCATTACAAAAGATCTACTATTTAAAGTCAGAGTCATTCAGTAGAACATGAACATAACAGTCTTGAGAATCCTCGATTCTCAAGCTGTTCATTAGATATCATTAATAGAAAATCTAGAACTCTCCTTGATCAACATCGTGAGCCAGCATATCTAATCAACAGGTGTTGCAGTAGTCTTATAACAATAGGATTGGTGCCGTCTATTGTAACAACTTCTAGGATTGATGGGCTTCTACTACAGTAGTCGTGTAACAACTTCCAAGATTGGTGGCCTCCATTGTAGCAGTCATGTAATAGCTTCCAAGATTGGTGCATAGTTGTAGTAGCAACGAGTTTCTTGAAGTGGGTTGTTCTAAGAAGTTTTATCATTAGTTAAATCATTTCATGGGTAAAATATGTGAACGTTACCAATCAAACATGCTAAGTAAATGAAAATATAAAAGCGAGATGAATATTTCATACCTTGGGAAAAAGGGTCATAGTACTCATTATAATAGTCATTTAGCTTAGGAATGAGAAGGTTGAATGGGAAAAATATGTAGTGAAAAAGGGACATTTCTTGGTCCTAACATGCCCCCCAACTGAAGACATTGCATGTCCTCATGCAAAACACATTCAAGCCTTACTTTGTAGATGAAGTAGATAATTGTCTTCTCCAGTGAAAAATTGCTAAGTGAAATTGCTAAGTGTCGGTATTGAAAAATGTTGTGTCCAAAAGAAAATCTGTTGTGTCAACGATCTGTCTGAGTTTATTTATCTTTGATAACAGAATCAGTTTGAGTTGCTCGAGTAAAAACTTGTGAAGGAAACATAGGTTCTTGTTTGCAAGCTTCTGGTATACCAACAACTATTTTATGACGTTGAGATCTCCTCTGTTTTACTGATTTTTGTGTAGAAGTAAGTTCATGTTCAGTCTTGATTGAGACAATTGTTGGTCCTTTAGCGACTTGAACCTATTTTAATGGTTTTTGTGTAGCAGTAAGTTCATGTTCAGTCTTGACTGAGAGAGTTGTTGGTCCTTTAGTGACTGGAACTTTGACTACCTCATATCCTGCCTCAAAATAAATGTTTCTGCACTCAAAGCACATGAGTTCTTTGTTTATGTCCATAACAACTTTTGTCAGTGCTAGGATGTCCAAGGTTATCCTTTCTGGATTATTCTATAGAGCAGCATCCACCTCTTGTTTCAAGGTATTTAACTCCGCTTTGAGGTTATCATTCTCTGTTATTAGTGCAACGATTCTGGAATTTTCTATATTCTTGATCTTTTTCTCTATTTGGGAAAACAATTGGGCAAGTGGCACATCCTTAGCATGTTGTGTAGCTGGTTCTTGTGTAACAACTGTGTCTGTCAAGATTAGTTCTTGTGGAATAGTCTCGACATGGATAGTTGGTTCTTACGGGACTAGTTCTTGTGGAACAGTCTCGACATGGACAGTTGGTTCTGGTATTACTAGCTCTGGTGGGACAATCCTCAATGGAGAAGTTGGTTCTAGTGTAACAGTATCAACCTGGACAGCTGGTTCTAGTGTAACAGTATCGACCTGGACAACTGGTTCTAGTGTAACAGTATCGACCTAGACAGCTGGTTCTTATGTAACAACTATGTCTGTCAGGGCTAGTTCTTATGGAACAGTCTCGTCATGGAGAGTGGACACTGATACAGACGCAAGAAATAACCATTTACATGTAACTATGTATTAGAACCATCAATAGTAATCAACCGGACTATCCCATTGGGAAAAATGGTGTCTACCTCGTAAGGCCCTAGCCATCATGTACGCAGCTTACCTTGAAATTCCTTAAAGCGTGAATCATACAACAAAGCCCAATATCCTTTCTGAAATAATTTATTCTTGATGACTCAGTCATGCCATTTTGTTCTTTGTTGTTGACTCACTATGGTTTGATGGATGGCGTCCAAATTCTTTTCATTAAGCTCGTTGAGCTACTGCAGTCTGGCTTTCTGTGCCATAGTCAAGTCGAGGTTGATTGTTGTTGCAGTTCTTAAGGTTTTGATTTCGAATTCAATGGGGAAAATAGGGATTTTTCCATATACCAGCTCGTAAGGAGAAAAACTAGTTGTGCTCCTCCAAGTAATTCAGTAATCCCATAGAGCTTCATGCAATCTGTTAGACCAATCCTTACGATTTTCTCTGACTATTTTAGTAAGAATGGATTTGATAACTTTGTTAGTGATTTCCACTTGGTCATTGCCTTGTGGATGGTATGGAGAAGCTATTCTATGTAAAACATGATATTTACTGAGTAGAGCTTCAAATTCATATGATGTGAAAGGGGGGTCCTCCATCAGTTACCAATTCTCTAGGAACACCAAACCTAACAAATATATCTTCAAACAAGAATTCTAAGACAACTTCTTCTGAGGCTCTGATAAGTGATTTTGCCTCGACCCAATTGGTCATGTAATCTGTACAGACCAATATATAGACTTTCTGATTGGAAGGTGGGTGAATGGGTCCTACAAAATCCATGGCCCATCTCTCAAAAGGCTCTAACACTACTTGAGACTGGAGAGGCATCTCATCCCTGTGAGTTGGCTGACCCATGCATTGGCAACTGTCACAATCTTGGACATACTTCTTGGCATCTTGAAATATGTTGGGCCAAAAATTGCCCATCCTTAAAATTTTATGCCCGGTCCTTTTATCAACAAAATGACCCCCACAAGGGCCATCATGGAAAGCTTTCAACAGATCATAAACTTCATCATCCCTCACACATCTCCTGATTTCTTGGTCCAAGCCTATGTAGGAGAGGTATCCTCCTATCCAACTATACCTAGCACTCTTTTGAATAATATTCCTTCTTTCTCGAGGAGAAAGATGTGGAGATACCTTTGCTGCAACCAAATAATTAGCAATGTCTGCATACCAAGGTGAATTATCATCATTTATATGTAATCTTGAGAGAAAATCAACAACTACATTTTCTTTTCCTGGTCTATCCACTATAGTGATGTCAAATTCTTGCAGTAGTAACAACCATCTTGTCACTCAGGCATTAGTAATAGGTTTATTCATTAGATATTTAATGGTTGTATGATCAATATGAATAAATGTGGGATAACCAGTTACATAATTCCTGAATTTATTGATTGCATAAACTACTGCTAAGAATTCTCTTTCAGTGACTGTGTAATTTAACTCAGAAGGAGCCATGTTCTTGCTGATATAGTAGATAGCGTAGGGTTCTTTTTCCTCCTGTTTCCCTAGTACTGCACCAATTGCAGTGTCTGAGGCATCTGAAGAAATGTGAAAAGGCAGAGCCTAATTGGGCCCTCTCAAGATGGGAGCTGTGGGCAATTTCTGTTTAAGATCTGCAAAAGACAATTCACAGTTGTCAGTCCAATGAAAGTCAACATCCTTTGTTAGTAGAAAAAACAATGGAGAGGCAAGTTTAGAGAAATTTTTAATGAATCTCCTAAAATACCCAGCATGCCCTAAAAAACTTCTTACCTCTTTCTGAGTTGATGGAGTTGGAATGTCCAAAATTACCTGGATTTTGGCTGGATCTACCTAAATTCCTGCATAAGAGATGAAGTGTCCCAGCACTACCCCTTCGCGCATCATCATATGGCACTTTTATGTACTTAAAGAAAGATGAGATTGTCTACATCTTTTGAGCACTTTTTCCAGATTAGACAAAGCGTCTTCGAAATCATTACCATAAGGTGTAAAGTCATCCATGAATATTTCCATACAGTCATTCACCATATCAGATAAAATACCAATCACAACTCTCTGGAAAGTGGTTGGTGAATTACGCAAGCCAAATGGGAGAACCTTGTAGGAAAATGTACCCCAAGGGCTGGTAAAGGTGGTCTTATCTTGGTCTTGTGGGGCAATTTGTATCTGGTTATAGCCACTGAATCCATCTAGGAAAGAAAATAATTTTTTTCCAGCTAGGTTGTCTAAAACCTGATCAATAAATGGCAGAGGGAAATGATCCTTCTATGTGGCCTTATTCAGGGCTCTATAGTCCACACACACTTTCCACTTACAATTATTTTTAGGCACAATAACCAATGGTGATACCTACTCACTGTCTGATATAGGATAGATGAATCCGGCGTTGAGAAGTTTCTAAAGTTCTTCCTTAACAATTTCTTTAAGGTTTGGGTCCATCCTCCTTTGCAGTTGGAAAATGGGTTGGCATTCTTCTTTGATGTATATATGGTGGGTGCATAGTTCAGAGAGAATGCCTTTCATATCCATGTAATCCCAGGCAAATGCTTCTTTATGTTTAGTCAGTAATTTCATCAATCGGTGAGTTTCAACAGTGGAGAGATCGGGATTGATATTCAAGGTTTTTCCAGGTTCAACTTCCACAACAACGCTCTTAGAACTGACTCTAGGAAATAATTCAGCTGTTGTTGTTTCGTCATCTTCTGCTACAGGGGTTGTAGTTACAGTTGAATCAATTTGATTGTCAGCGATTTCTGAGAACATTTCCAAGTTCATTTCTTCCTGGGCCATAGGGTCAAAGACTCCGATCAACTGGTGGTGCATGTTCTATGTAACAACAGAGGGGTCACAAATAAAGAAGTTGATTAACTCATCCTCCATCTCATCTTTGAAACTTAGGGCCTTTCCTATAGTTATCACATGCAGAGCACTTCCATCCTCAGTGTCCATCCATAGAGAATTTCCAGGTTTTGCATTGGGTGTAGCATGAGGATACAGGGTAAGTTTTTTTATGTCATAACCATCAAATATGGTCATGGAACCAGATTTGTAATCAATGAAAGCATCAGCTATATCTAACCATGGTCATCCCAGAATTAGAGGACGGCCTCCGATATAGGATTTGGGTTGCAAAACGACAAAATCAGTAGGATACTCCCATGAGTCCACTGAGATGACTAAATCATTGATTACTCCTTCTGGTCTGATGGTAGAGTGATCAAATAATTCTAGAACAGTAGGAGTAGGTCGGATTTGTGTTCCGAGTTGCAAAAACTACGTAGTTTCTATTGGCATGATATTAATTGTTACCCCTAAGTCAACTAGTACATGTGGAATAGATGTCTGTCTAATTTTAATAGTGACTGTAGGGTTTCCTGGGTCGCCGTATTTAATAGGTGGAGTTTTTCCTAACATCATCTCAGACAAATCCCCCACTACATTCACTGTGAGGGGATCTTTAGGTTTTCATTCAGGTTTTCTAATACAGAGGTCCCTCAGAGTCTTGGAATAAATAGGAACATCCCTTATCGCTTGCAGTAGTGGAATATTAACATGCAGATTTTGCAATTCTCCTAGGAGATTGAAAGATGGTAATTCCATAGGCTTGGTAATTTTCAGTCTTTCAGGGAATGGTGGGTCTGTTGATTCTATAATGGGTTGGTCAATTTCTTCTGTATCAGCAGATGGTCTCTCCCCTAATTCCTTATCTGATTCTGAAGATGGAGAATCTTCAATTATTGGCTCAACTATTCTCCCTGATCTTAATTTTATTTCATCACAAGGCATAGGAATAATAGATAAGGCTGGCACATGCATGTCTATGTTCTGAACAAACTTATTATTTGGGTTTGGGTTAGGTTGCATAGGCATCTGAGGTCGTAAGGGAGGATTGTTTGGTGAGGCATTGGGAGGCAATTGCAGCTATTGTTGCTAGTACGGGGGTTGGAACTGTTGTTGATAGGGGTTCGGTTGGTGATGGCTTTGATAACTAAGTTGTTGTTGAGGGCCTCTCCCATATGGGTTCCTTTTCCCATAGTGATTCTGTTGTTGGGGTATAGGTAACCATGCATTAGGATCCTGATAAGAGGGTGGTGTTGGCACCCAATTCGTCACCTGGTGAGAAAATCGAGGGTGCTTACATGCCCTGTTGGGTATTGCAGAGCATGACAGCTATGGAAGGAAGGGTTAGAGGAAACAAAACAAACTACAAGCAAGAATTACACAAAAACAAACTAAAACTGTGAACATACAGATAAAGAAACAATAAACACAAAAAAGACACCGGTATCACCAATGGTTTTGAGCTGATCAATTGATGAAACCAGAGCACGATGAAGGAAGGGAACTGTGGTTCCTTCTTCCCCCAAAGGAAGGCTCTTGAGGCCCTCACAAACTTGCTTTCCTTACAATGCGAAGAAATGAGACTGATGGTGAAAGAACTCCCCAGCACATCCACTCAATGGGGAGGTGCATGGCCCTATGAAATGTTGCTAATGTGTTATCGTCAAAGAATGAGCCCTTGACAATCTCAGCAGCATAACAATACCTGAAATTCCTTGCGAAAACAATGGTTCTTCATGGCTTTTTATAGAAGATCACCGGGTGATTGTGTAACCTCTTCAAAGTGTGAAAAGGGGCTCTTTAGGGCTTCATTAGGTCATTAACCCACCTACCCTGCAGATTCAGCTCAGATTTGGGAGTCAAATCAGATTGGGAGCTGGTCCGTAAGTGGTTGGGAGGTCGACCAATGCAATAAATGCGTCGTTTAGAAGGTGCGCGGGTTTTTTCGTTGACAACTGCGTGTCGTGCGCGCATGCGCACATGGTACGTTCTTGTCCTGCGCATGTGCGCGCGCACCAAACTGCTGTAAAGTGCCCTTCAATTTTTTTGTTACTTTGTATAGTTTTTGACCCTTCTGGAATGCTGTGAAATTAATTCAATGCCATGAATGACTTCATTGCTGTTTTGACGATGCAGAGTTCTTGTCGCCATGTGCTGACGAAATTTCGGTGATAACAGATGCCCCCTGATGGATGAGGTTAGGAGCATACATATAGCCGAAATCCATCAATGTTTATTCTACTGAGAATGTTGTTGTAAGGGAGAGAAATAGTGGGAACGTTCGGAGCGATCCGTTGGAGAAAAAAGGAACCGGTAGGACCCGACCTTCTGAGTGCATAAAAATATACAATTGTGTACAAACGAGGCGGGCATGCCCCATGCTCGTGTTATGTAACTCTGAAAAAAGATAACGGAAGTGTTGGTGTAGACAACTGCAGCGCCCTTGGGGGCGGTAATGATAAAGGCAGAAGACAATTCTGCAAAGGAACATACTCTGAATAATAGGCAATGATCGCGGTAATAAGCAGCGATGATGATGTGGGCATTGATGGCCCTACCAAGTTCAGAGGTCTTCGGAAAATGACAAAAATAACTGCAATAGTCGCAAATTAAGACCCACCATAACATGAGAGAGTGTTGGCGTCGAATGTTATGGGGGCCAACGACAGCAAGGAGCAATGGTGTTTCACACTATGTCATCCAAGATCTCTCATTAAAATAGAGAATGAGAATCAAGATACTGTCACTCTTCTGGAAAAGTGTGCTGACGTCGACAAAAGGGGGATGTGACTCCCAGAAGCAAAGGGCTCTATGGAATCTACTGAGGTGAGGATGTGGCAGAGGTACATGGATGAAGTCAAGAAGTGGGAAGACTCAAGACTGCCCTTAGCTGGAGGATGTATGAGAGAAATAGTGGTCGCAACCGTGTAACAAGGTTGAGTGTCAGGGGGACGACAAGACCAGTGATAAGTTGTGCCAGAGGCGGGACAAGGTGAAAAAATTCAGAGGGTAGAGGTAACCGACTTGTGGAGTACTCTGAAAATATGGACGATGCCGGCAAGGGTAGATGATAAGTAATGCTCCAACCAAGGGTGACATGGGTTGCGTGTGGCCAAAAGAAAGCAAGTCGCCAATGGTGACGACAAAGAATGTAATGACTGAAAATAAAGGCGTTTGTACAATAAATAATGAATAATTTTTGGGGGAGAAATGTACAAATACAGAAATGGGTGCCCCAGTGTGAAATGCGTGCCCCAGGGAGGGTAGAATTTTCTTGGGAAACTGATGAAGGGTGGGGGCCCCATTGGTGAGTTTCTGTATGAGGTAGGTGAAACGAGGGTAGGTTCGCAGATGGGAAAACTGAGTGTGGATGAAATGAAGGGCTCATGATCCTGTGGAGGCGCAGGTAAAAAATAGAAGCATAAAGAGATTATCTGGGAGTCCATGTGGGAAAGATAGCAAAATGAAGAGAAAGAGTATGTGGCTGATTCATGACATGATGAAAGACTATTGGGACTCCCATCCCTAAAGGGTAATGAAGAATAGCATGAGTGTCAGAAAGTGCCAAAAGGTGCTATGAATGGGACAACTCATGTGGGTGAGAATGGTACCGGGTTACAGTACCGAAGATGCAAATGGAGGTGCGGGTACTGCAGAGCCGGGAATTAGGATCCTAAAGGCCAATATCAGAGGGTGTGACTGGAAATGTAAATGAAATACAACGGGAGAGACTACATGCCAGTGCTGAATATATACCTAAAGGGATGATGTCGATGACCGATGAGCAAGTACCTGCGCACATAACAACCAAATACCCAAAGTGAACAAAATCTGAAGAGAATCAAAGATATGAGCTTGTATTTGACAAATGTGACTATGCGCGTGCGTACCTGACCATGATATGAAAAAAAGGTGCCCTGAGGGCTCATGATGGAAAGTGGCCTAGGGACTGCTAAAATGTAGGTGACGGGACGCTGATCCCGTTCCTGAAGACGGTTTGAAAAACGGACACCTTGGGCTCCCGGAATGTTGAGTGGAAGTTTGGCAAAAGGCCTATATATAGCTGTAGGGCCCACATTGCCACCTCATTTGTACCTACTGCTACAGTGACTAGACGAGCAGATTGCAGAGGAAATTTGGAGCTTCAGGGAGCACGGGGTATTCAATCGACGGTGTGCGAGTATTAGGTTAGTGGTCTGATCATCCTGCATAGAAATAGGTTTCCAATTTTTGGGCAGGGTAGGTACGGGCGTCCGTACAGGGGGTTTAAGGGGATTTTTCATAGGATGTGGGCCCGCATGCGTGGGCGATTCAGTGGAAGGCGCACATACGTGCGAACCTGTTCACAGAATAGATGCGCATGGGTGCGCGTGAGTGGAAATTTAAGGCGCTCCCTAGTGCGCGACTGTGAGGTGTACAGTCGCGCACTAGTGCACGACTGTGAGGTGGACAGTCGCGCTCTGGAGCGCGGCTGTAAGAATGGACAGGCGTGCTCAAAAGCGCACCTGTGTAATGATCAGGTGCGCTTGAGAGCACGCCTGTTGAATGAACAGGCATGCATAGATGCGCGCCTATGTAGTGAACAGGAGCGCATATGTGCGCGCCTGTGGGTGAAAAAACCGCGCCTTTAAGGCAAGTTTTAAGGGGTGAAACATGAGTCTTTTTGATGCATTGGATGGTTGCATAAGCTGATATAGGACTCTATTTTGTGTGCAGGTGACCAGCAGTTACTATGGTAGTTCGGTGGCATGAGCGAGATTGGTCACAGTTGCGAGATGCTGTGGGCAATGTCGGGTCTGAGGTGCGAGCGGCTTTAGCAACCTGTGGGTTGCTAAAGTTTTTTGAGTGTCCGTTGATACGGGCGCAGGAGTACTTACTCCAGTTCCTGCTTCGGATGTGGAGTCCGGATCTTCACTGCTTCCTCATGCGAGGAGAGTAGATCCCCTTCACTGCGATGGAGGACATATATTTTTTGACGGGGCTCCCCTTCCGGGGACCGCCTCTGCCGGCAGAGCCTGTGCTGCCGAGGGACACAGCCCTGGTGACGTTTTCCAGGCAATTTTGTTCAGGTGAGAACTTTATGTCTGGGACTGTAGTGAGTATTAGTGGTATAGATTCCCTGGCGCACCGTTGCATAGCGGCGATGATTGTTCGTGTGTATGGGTCACTGGCGACCCAACGGATTAGTGGTGGCCAGCTGGTGGTGCTGGAGAGGGTGGTGGTGGGCCATGAGCGATTCGCCTGGGGGCTTACGCTATACACGCGGATGATTGCGCAGTTGGACCACTGTCGGTCCACAGGTACCGGAGATTTTGCTTTCGGCTCGATCCTGGTAGCCTGGTTTTTGGAGAGGGTGCCGATGCTACGCCCTAGGGTTCTACTTGAGGTGCCAGGGGCATGAGAGCCACATTTGAGGTAGTGATCGACAGTTTTGGTTCGCTACGGTGGTGGCGAGGGTGGACATTTTTTTACGGCGCAAGTGGCGCAGATATGGTGGCAGATGCCGTAGGTCACACTTCAGTACCCCTATGCTGGGGTGGACTTCCGGGATGATCCAGATATGGTGTTGCCTCCTGGGGAGGTTTTTGATCATCGAGGTATGTTGTGTATTTGTATGTTTTTCTTTATGTTAGCTTTTGATATACCAGTTCATATGTGACATAGATGCTGATATGATCGTTTGTTTGTTGTTTTGTGCATGTGCAGATGTGGCACCTCGTGGGCGCGAGGTGGAGTTGCAGAGAGTGTCGATTCAGTGAGAGCTGGAGAGACTGCCGCGTGGAGGGCGACGTCAGTGGGATGAGGCCGCAGGGCGACCAGCAGAGCCCGAGAGACCGGTGAGGAGGCGCCGATTTGATGACCCTGGCGCAGGGCCATCACACGCTCCTCTGGCGATGGTCGGAGGTGATTTTGATGATATACGCCGTCGTTTGGAGACGGTATTACAGGACGTGCCTGAGGGCATGTGGATCCGCATCCAGGACGAGGGGTTCCTGGAGCAGTGCATAGGGTTACCTCCACCATGGCGGTCGATCGTGCGACGAGCAGTTGTGCTTGCTGCCATGACTAGTGGTCGCCTGCCGCCGGGGTAGGAGGGTCCTGCAAGTGTTCCACCACCACTGCCTGGGGCAGGTGGGGGTGGGTCACCACCTCCTCCTGAGGGAGGAGCAGTTGGGGGTGTGATAGAGGCACCCTGATGGATGTACATTGTATACTTTTTGATCGTATATAGGCTGGTGAGCCGATTTTGTACCGAGGTGTGGCACTGGCCTGTGGGCATATATATATTTTTTGTATGTAAACATTCGGATGGCCTAATAGGCCTTGATATATATATATATATGATTATATTTCTTTTTGAGATCCTGGTATTGTTTACATATGTTTTTTGTTGATAATGATGATGATTTCTATCTTATCTATATGATGTGACATGATGTATGAGATGTTTTATGTATGTGTAGCTTGATGTGATATATGACAATCTAACACCATGTTATCTATTTCATCTGTTGTTTGATTCAATTGTCGTGGAATATGTGTAAATGTAATGGAATCAAAATGTCGAGATAACAGTCTAACCTGCAGGTATTTGCGAAAGAAGCATGGATCGTGTACACGGTATACATTGTTGAGCTGGAGAACGACTAATTGAGAGTCGAGGAAGACACTAAGGTGACGAATATGATGACGCTAGGCATCGGCCAGGAGGCCAATGACCGCAGTGTATTCAACTTGGTTGTTGGTTGCTGGTCCTAAACAGATGCCACTGGAATGTAGCATTTCATGTGAGGGGGTATATAAAGCCCAAGCCGCCGAAGCGAGATTTTGTGTCCAACGGCTGGCACCGTCGGCGTAACCAATGTGGTAGGCTGGTGAAGGAAGCATCTGTCAATAGCACAAAGGATAGTTTAGACGAGAGGGGTGAGAGAAAAAAGATTAAAAACACTAGAAAAAAGAAAATGACCTAAAGTAGTATGACTACTTTTAAGCATAAAATTTCTTGAGGTATAACCCATTGATGGGTTCTTTGAGTGAGAGGCCTTTGGGGCAGGGAAGGATGTATGCGCCTTTTGTGAGGCAATGTTGGATGATGTAAGGGCCATGCCAAAGTGATTCAAATTTACCGTGGCCAAAGGTATCATGAGCGATATCATAGGCCAAGACGAGGTCGCCTGCGCGGAATGAACGAAGGTTGACATGGCGATCAAAGGTAGCTTTGGATCATTTTTTAGCTGCCTCATTTTTTTGTAATGAAGATCGACGATCTTCATCCAGTGACTCCAAGTTCAGCAAGTGCTGCTCCATTGGAGCAGTGTCAAGTAATTGCTCAATTGCGGTGCATAGGGTGGGAATTTCGCACTCGATGGGAAGAGTTGCCTCGACCCCATGGACTAAATGAAAGGGCGTGAAGCCTATAGTGGTTTTTACTGCCATTCGATAAGCCCATAGCACGGAAAATAACATGTGATGCCAGTTGGTTTTATGTTTATTGACCGTGCACTGTAACATGGTCTTGAGGACTTTGTTTACTGCCTCGACCTGTCCGTTTGACTGAGGGTAATATGGTGAGGCAAACTCATGAGAGAAGCCTAAGCGAGATGAGAGTTCGATGAAGATCTCATTCTCAAAGTGTTTTCCATGGTCGGAAACGAGTTGGAGTGGTACTCCAAAACAGGATATGACGTGGTTAAAGAAAAAATGCGCTGCAGTGTCAGCAGTGTTGTTGAAAGTGGGCATAGCTTCGGCCCATTTGGTGAAGTAATCAACTGCGACAACAATGTATTTGTGACCATTGCTGGAGGGAGGATTACAAGTCATAAATTCAATTCCCCATTTGCAAAAGGGGTCGACCGTAATGACGGGGTGAAGAAGAGCGGGGGGAGCACGGGCTTTGTTGGCATAGAGTTGACATTGCTCACATCATTTCACGGCGTGAATGCAATTGTGAAACAATGTAGGCCAAAAG
>JZKD02S1644938.1:34901-52607 GCA_000966675.3 Picea glauca
AATGTGATTTAGATGTGATTAAAATTGATGTGTTCCTTAGATTATAAATCAAAGCAAGCCATCCATGTGGAAAAAAGAAAATAAGGGAAAATGATTTTTATCCACCTAAGTGCTTATGTTTGTTTGACTATCCCCTTTATAAGTTGAGGGGTCTAAGTGGTGTAGTATTTAGAGCATGCATAAAATCATTCTTGAGAAGGAAAATGACTTTCCCCACATCCAAAAAACCTTACAATGTGAAGTTTAGTTCAGATGCGCGGCCTCCAGTGTAGACAGAGGCGGATATGGCGCCTACGCGCTGAAAGTGTTGAGAACTAAAGTGCATGCGCGCAGAGGGAGAACACTGTGTAGGTGCATGCGCGCAAGATGCGCGTCTGTGGGGTGGAATACACGCGTGCCTGTGACAAGTGACCGAGAGAGAAAATCCGGATGGATTTTTCTCAATTCTCCTGTGAATTGACTGGTTAGCAGGTCAGCAGAGGTCGGTTTGTGTCCCTACAAGTTAATAAAACCAAAAGGAAAGCAAAATAAACCCAAATGAGGGAGGAATTGATACCTACTCCCCAACGGAGTCACCAGTCTGTTGGCACCCAATTCGTCACCTGGTGAGCAAATCGAGGGTGCTTACATGCCCTGTTGGGTATTGCAGAGCATGACAGCTGTGGAAGGAAGGGCTAGAGGAAACAAAACAAACTACAAGCAAGAATTACACAAAAACAAACTAAAACTGTGAACATATGGATAAAGAAACAATAAACACAAAAAAGACACCGGTATCACCAATGGTTTTGAGCTGATCAATTGATGAAACCAAAGCACGATGAAGGAAGGGAACTGTGGTTCCTTCTTCCCCCAAAGGAAGGCTCTTGAGGCCCTCACAAACTTGCTTTCCTTACAATGTGAATAAATGAGACTGATGATGAAAGAACTCCCCAGCACATCCACTCAATGGGGAGGTGAATGGCCCTATGAAATGTTGCCAATGTGTTATCGTCAAAGAATGAGCCCTTGACAATCTCAGCAACATAACAATACCTGAAATTCCTTGCGAAAACAATGGTTCTTCATGGCTTTTTATAGAAGATCACCGGGTGATTGTGTAACCTCTTCAAAGTGTGAAAAGGGGCTCTTTAGGGCTTCATTAGGTCATTAACCCACCTACCCTGCAGATTCAGCTCGGATTTGGGAGTCAAATCAGATTGGGAGCTGGTACGTAAGTGGTTGGGAGGCTGACCAATGCAATAAATGCGTCGTTTAGCAGGTGCGAAGGTTTTTTCGTTGACAGCCGCGCGTCATGCGCACATGGTACGTTCTTGTCCTGCGCATGTGCGCATGCACCAAACTGCTGTAAAGCGCACTTCAATTTTTTTGTTACTTTGTATAGTTTTTGACCATTCTGGAATGTTGTGAAATTAATTTAGTGCCATGAATGACTTCATTGTTGTTTTGACGATGCAGAGTTCTTGTCGCCATGTGCAGACGAAATTTCGGTGATAACAGGTGGCATTTGATTTGGAGGGGGGGCATTCGTCTGGCCATATGGTAGCTGATTGTTCCAATAATTAAAGGTTGGAGGAGAGAATTGAGAGTTCATACCTTGACCTCTTAGCTGCCATTGTCTTCTTTGTGTTATTAGATAGACAACCTCTGCTTCCTCATTAGTTTTCTTCATTGATTCTTTTAAATCTGGTAGAGAAGGACATTGGTCAGTGGCATGGTCTAATTCAAAAATAAGGCATACCTGGACACTGTTCAGTGGGCACTCCCTTGGTGGATGTTTCTTTCTTCATTTCAGAGAGAAAATGCACAATACTTTCTATGATTCTACTTGTTTCTGTTTGACCAACAAAGTATCCATTTGTGAGGCAAAAGAGTTAATCATCTATGTTTTGAAATTTTCTAATAGATTACCTATTTCTGCTCTTGTTTCTCCTCCATTGGTTGATTTCTATACCCTTGAAAAAGTGGTATCCTTGGTAGATGACTTATTCCTTGTAGATCCTCGAGAACATATTTTGCAGAGATATACAATGTCCTCATAGGATTCCTTAGATATATCTCCCTTGCCAAGCATATTCAACATATCTAAACAATATTCTCTAACTCCTTTTAGCAAAATGGTTTCCAGAATGTCCTTACTCGCATCCAGATTTCTAGACCTTTGTAGATTATATTGGAGTCACTCCACAAAGTCTTCAAGGGTCTTGTCCTCCTTCTATGACATATTGAATAGTTCCTCTCTTCATTCCCTTGTTTGATAGTAGTCTTGGTATTTGTTCAGGAAAATCTGCCTCATTTGTACCCATGTTGAAATGTTTTCTCCTCCAAGGCTCATGAACCATCTTAACACATTACCCTTTAATGTAGATGGAAATAGTTTAAGCTTATGCGCAGTGGTAGTGTAGTCATAGCTTCTACACAAAATGTCAAACTCAAACAGAAACTCATCCAGATCTTCAGTAGATAATCCATGAAAATTTGGGAGAGTTGAAAGAGGTATGTTTTTCATAGGAGCCATCCCTCGTGTGGGAACATCAGAAATAGGAAAAACGAGAGTAGAGATAGTATTTTCATTGTTTACTTGATCTTGTTTGTTCTATGGATTCTCTTAGTAGATCTCTTCTTCATTATCCCCTTGATTCTCCATATGTGCTCTTTCTCTCCAAACAACGTCCCACTCTTCTTTAGTGACTATCCGACCGTTGATCTGATAAACAAATTCTTCTAGATTTTCCCTGTTGTAGGCTATACTTCCTTGATATTCAATGTTCTCCAGTGTTGCTTGCTGATTTGTTGGTGAAAAATCTTCTGCTGACTTCGGATCACGTCTTCTTGGAGGATTTGCAAGGCAAAAAATGGATCCTGAAGAGGAATCTGCTCTGGCTATAATCTCATCAACAATGGTTTGTGTTCCCAGTATGTTAGGATTTCTTCCTCCACGTCCTCTGGTACCTATAAGGTTAGTATTTTGGGGGATTTGTTCTCGTGTTTCGTGATTCATGCAGACTATTCATTCCTAAGAAAGAAAACTAATGTTCTTACAAAAATCTATAATTATCCTCCCTGGCAATGGCGCCAAAATGTTGGGCACTTTAATTGTCTAATTGAATAGAAAATCAAAGTGTTCAATATAAATTGTCAACCCAAGGAAGTCTGTTATTTTAAGATAATTGTGCACAGTCTATGCTAGATTATGAAATCATCTCTAATCTAATTGTAGTAGGGAAGTTAAAAAAACAAACATTATCAGTAACATAGTTGTGCTGATACAACTGAAGTTCTACAGATTTGAAATCATAATTGCAATCTAAACTAATGAATATATAAAAACCCTGGATTGCCTACTCTAATCTAAATTCCAATTTACTTTTGTAGGAATAAATTCCATACTATTTTCAAAAAGGAAATCTACTTATTGCAAGAAGGTACTTAACACTTTTATTTCTCGGAAACAAGATTTTAACCTAATGCAGAAAAAGGGAAAGCAGTTCTCCAACAATGTTCAACAATTGATTTCTAATTCTCATGAGACAAGTTTATGCACATCTAACAAGAAGGAACTAAACTGGAACAACAGTGGTATTCTAGAAATGTCTAACAGTTAAATCATTCACATTTAAAACAACTAATCTAGAATTCAAAACAGAGGGGAATCAGTGAGGAAGGTGGGCCCTTTCCTTTTCACTGAATTCGCTCAAAGAAATAGGTTATATTCTACTAAATAAATTCAATTTACTCTTTCATTCATTTGCCAAAAATGTTTGTGTACAATAAGCGTTACTTTTCTTTCTCCAGTAAAAAAAAAAACTTTTTCATTACAAAATCTCTGTTATTTAAAGTCAGATTCATTCAATAAAACATGAACATAACAGTCTTGAGAATCCATGATTCGCAAGCTGTTCATTAGATATCATTAGTACAAAATATAGAACTCTCCTTGATCAACATCGTGAGCCATCATATCTAATCAGCAGGTGTTGCAGCAATCGTATAACAACAGGACTGGTGGCATTTGTTGTAACAGCTTCCAGGATTGACGGGCTTCTATTGTAGTAGTCGTGTAACAGCTTCCAGGATTGGTGGCATCCATTGCAACATTCATTTAACATTTTCCAAGATTGGCGCATAGCTATAGCAGCAGCGAGTTTCTCGAAGTGGGTTGTTCTAAGCAATTTGATCATTAGTTAAATCATTTCATGGGTAAAATATGTGAACATTACCAATCAAACATGCTGAGTAAATGAAAATATAAAAGCGATATGAATAGTTCATACCTTGGGAAAACGGGTCTTAGTACTCATTATAATAGTCATTTAGCTTAGGAATGAGAAGGTTGAATGGGCAAAAGATGTAGTGAAAAAGGGACATTTTTGGGTCCTAACACTTGGCTCCCCCAAGCTCATACCATCTGTTATTACTCTAAGAGCTTATGATGGATGACCATCCTCACCGGAAGGACTCTTTCAAAATGTCCCCATTGAACTCGGGGGCAAGACTATCCTCATTGACATTGAATTTATCAATGCTCCACTTGATTACAAAATTTTATTTGGGCATAGCTACATGTATGCAATGAAGGTTGTGGCCTCTTCCATGTTTTGCACAATGATGTTCCCCCACAATAAGAGGATCATCACTATCGACCAAGTATCACAATACGAGTCGAACCCTTCCTCCAACATTGATAATATCATACCCTTTGTTCACACTAATCCTGAGGCCTACCCACTCATCGAGATGGTTCTCGAAATTTTCAAAGACCCATCCTTGCTAGGGACATACCATGGAGCACCTCCGCTCATACATCCCTCAAAAAAAGTATGTGTCATATCATCTAATGGAACAAAACCTAGAGATACCCTTCCTCCCACAGAGGCTTCCTTATTATCTGACGTCCAACTCATCACATAGCTCCTTCCTCTGGAATCCCTTGAGAACCCTCCAGCTCCCCCTGTTCCTGATTTCACCCTTCCCTGGGCCACCATCCATCCTTGGCCCCCGGGGAGCATTTTTCTCACATCATGCTCAGGTACGCATGCTCATGTTCAAAATTCTCAAATAATTGTTATATATTCTTTACTTTCAGATATCGTTCACGAAGGGTATTTGGTTTTTGATGTGTGCAGGTACTTGGTCACCACCTGCCAGCATGACCCTTTTAGGTATAAGATCACTATTGGAATGTAATCATTCCCTTTGAATGTCAATTGCATCTCCCAGTCACACCCTCCAATTTTTTCCTCTAGGGTCCCCTCATCCGGCGCTGCAGTACTCACACCTCCTCTGCATTTCAGTATTGTCAACTGGTATCACCCACTCCCACATGAGTTTTCCCCCGTCATAGTCCCCACTAGGACCTTTTCACTCATGTTGTTTTCTCCCCCTAGGGCTAGTACTCCTCATAGTCTTTTCATTCCTTAGAATCATCTGCATGCTCCTTCTCCCCATTTTGCTAGCTTCCCCATAACGGACTCCTACGTAATATCGTCACGGTTCGCATTTGACTGCACCTCCATAGTATCATTAGCTCTCCATCTCATTCACCATCAGTTTTTCCCTCAGCAGATGGTCCTCAATTCATTTTACCTAATACAGAAACCCACCTATGGGGCCCTGTTGACGGGTGAAATTGACCGTCCGTCAACTGAGAGTGGAACCGGTCCGGGGTTGTCTAATAACCCAAGCCATTTGGAATGAACCACCCTGACGAGTTTAGCGGCTCCGTTAGCTGATGTAAGGTCCTAAGAAACAAAAAAAAAAACTAATCTAAACTAAACTAATCTAACTAAAACTAAATAACACAAACTAAACTAACTAACAATAAATAAAACAAACTAATAAACTAACCTAATTAAAACTAACTATTAAACAAACTAACTAATCTACTATTTACAAACTACTAACTAATATTATACTAACTCTAACTACTAACTGAAATATAACTTATTCACAAAATGTACAATATCTACAATTTACAGATTTGATTAAAACCTGGAAAACTCATTTGCTTTCTGCCCTAAGACAGAGAAATATATTTTTGTTGATTTTATGAACAAGAAATAAAACTTACTGAAATTAAACAATCTAATATACTAACTACACATATATCTAACTAAAATACTAACAAATATACTAAACAAATAAACAACAAACTGACCTGGAAACGCTCCAGATTTGTCCTGTGTGTGATGATTGTTCTAGCAGATCGGAGGAAGGAAACTCGCACCGAATAATCCAAAAGATTCTCGTAAACGATAGTTGCGATGCTCTTTAAGTTTTTTTACAGGACAAACAAAACATACAAAATCATAACAATTATATGATTTATAAATCTCTACAATTAGGTAAACCTGTTATGCAAAGACTTATACAGAATAATCCAATTGATGAAGAAGAGGAATCTGTCATTCATAAATTGAATCAAGTAATTGCTATGTTTTTTAAATAATGGAATAAATCAGACATGGATCATATTAATTAATTCATATCATTTGCAAAAGACTAAGATAGCTAAAGTAGTCATTAATCAAATGCAAATTGATAAACTAAACATGAAACAAAAGATTGATATTATGAAAAGATAAAGCTGTAGCAGAACATCAACTTCCGTCTCAGTTTGTATTAAAATTCCATATCCTTGTTCTCCCATGAATGAGGATGATCCTTATTACAAAAATAATAATTATTTAAAGGTTTTCCACAGGGTCAAACCTCCCTGTGGAAGTTATAAAATTGTTTACATGAAATCTGGGAGATATCCCAAAGTTGTCTAAACTAGGAAACTAAAATAAAACTAAAACATCCAAATATCCTCTAAACTGTCCATCAAATCCCATGCAATTCGAATTCACCTAAAAAGCACCAAAAATGAATAAATTAGAAGGATCTTTTATTAATAAATGATAGAAAATTTAATTCTATAGACTAGCTACAAAATCCTCTGATTTTGTAGCTAGTCTAAATAAAGATACAGAATCAGAATTGAAATTAATTAAAAATATTTTAAGGAGATTTAATTCAATTATCATCTAATAACCATTCTAAAACGATTTATTCAATTGGAGCTTGATAAACCATTTGAAATCAAAACAAAATCATAAAATCATTCAACTCTGTTCGTTAATCACCACATAATCGAGTCTAAAAGAATCATGACCAGACAGTCGGGAAACAGTTTGATATCCAATGCGATCAATAAAAACCAATATTATGCGTTCGTTATGTCATTTTACCAATAGGAGATTGATCGAATTGAACAGGATTGTTTACAATTCATTATGGCTGTGTTGACACAGCACACAAAAACGTAACAAAGTGTAACAGAATGCGTATGAGATATCTGATCATTCATTTTTGCAAACAGGGGTAAGAAAGATCAATTACATTCAAACGAATCGAAACCGAATTTGGTAAAAATAACACAGTCAATCAATTCGTTTCATAACCAATCGAAATCAACAGTTGAGAAATCGTTTTGATATCAATTGAAACGATTATAATCAAAACAAATGGAAAGCAACTATTACGTTGCCTTATCAACAAGGAACATGACTTCGAAAAGATTATTCCAATTGTTATGACTGAGTTGATAAATAAAACGGTTCATGCCACAAATAGATCAATTTAAACTTGGCACGAAAATCAATTTAAAATAAGATCATAACAGGCTTGATTGATTGGCAATAGAATTCATAATTTGTTATGGCCAATTTGGGCAAACAGGGTTGATCGACTTTGATCAAAACGAAATCATTCCAATCAAATGAATAAATTAGCTGAGTTTTAGCGTAGCTGTCACGAATCGAATCCATTCCATGATTCAGGCACACCTGCACAGACTTAAATGAACATATTTTATAAAAACAGGGTAGTTTGTTTCCCAAATTAAAAACGAACAGAGCAATATCTCAATTTTGAAAAGAGCATATCGTAACAACCAAACTTAATCAAATCGTTTACCAACCATAGCATATAGATCATAACAAAATCAAATTCGAACATGATTGTGTTCTAAACTGAGTATGAAAAATCTCCTTTTCAAATTGGATACAAACCAATCCAGTCAAAGACAAACTATTAATTTTGTCAACTTAATAAGGCAAACCAATCAATCAAATCTAAATGCAGACCACTCAAATACAATCAAGATCTATCGATTGCTATACTGGGAAAGATGAGATTGCATATCGAATCAAAATTTCTTTTTATTCAAAGCAAATCTATATATAGAATGCACGCATTATAACAGAGTCATTCAAGATGTAAACAGAACTATTTAAAAAACTGAATTCAAATCATTATATCAACCTAGATTATTTACTAAACAAAACGATGCCAAAACCATACCTGTGTAGCGACGAGACTGCTTGATTATGCCAGCTTGGAATTTACAACAACCGTGGCTGATTCCACGTTTTTGAACAAGATTGAGCCGGTTGTCTTTTTCTTTTTATCTGTTGTTTGGAGCTTGGATTTTTGACTGGTTAGCACTGCAATCTGATCTTCCAATGATTGAATCTTCGATTGGAGTATCGGAACATCAATATAATATCATTCTAACCATGAATTGCATTGGTCACAGGGTGACTGTGTGGGTTTAGACAGAGCAGGCGAGGGTTTGGGCAAATGACTGAGGGTTTCACGAGGCAATTCAATACCCGGGTAGTCAGGGTCGTTCTTTAGGCAGGGGGGAAGGTTTGATACAAAATCAAAAGGGGGCTCGACACACAAACCTTGTGAGTAGGGGTATTCGCTGGCCAATAAACACTCAACATCATAATCAAAATCCTCACTCAGAACTATAGGGTCGGACTCGGTAGAGGGTTTTGGTTTGTTTCTGGCCATTCTCAAAATGAGTCGGGCATTCCTTTTCCCTTTGGCATTAGCAGTAAGGTTTGCCTTGGGCTTTTTTCTCATAGGCTTTTTAATAGCTTCTGCACTCTTAGTTACAGTGTCGGGTAAGTCAACAGGAGGGTCAGCTGAGGGTTTAGGCAGTAGGAGGTGTAAGGGTATAGGCGGTTCGGCCTTGGTTTCAATTACCACAGGTTTATCAACCTGTACAGGGTCGGTGTCTTCAAAGCCATTACGGGCGATGAAAGCCTTCCAACTATCACCATACAAAATCAAATGATAAATGACGATGAGCTTAATAAGCCCATGGTGGAACAGGCTGTTGTCAGCCTTGTGCCCCTTAAACTTTTTGGACATCTTATACAGGGAACGATGAAAGTAGAAAGGCATGCTTAGAGGATACCCTATAAAAACCATCAACAAACGCAGGTGATAAAGGAACACAAGTCCGTATCGACCTTCACAGGTCACGAACTTCTTGACTAGCATTAATAAGTCGTGCCATCATGGTTTGAGCATAGATATGGGCATACCTCTGTCACAAGAGGTGACTTTGCGCGATTGAAACCGCAATGTCCATGGCACTTCCTCAACCTTTCAATTCTTAAACCAACGTTGTCCTGAAGTAGGTAACCCTGTGGCAAGACTGATAAACTACTCATTGATCTCTAACTGTATATCGCCCACCTTGGCTTGACATCCATTGAAGGTTAAGGAAAACTGTCGTGCTACACAAAGGTTAAAACCCTCAAATCGTTTCATGAAGGTAAGCCATCCATTGTCTTCCAAATCTTGGCGGGCATTGGCAAACATTAACAGGGCTTGATTTCCATTGGGCTCGACTCGAACGACTGGTGCCATGGAGCCAAACACATGGTAAGGGAAGGGTTTGGATTCACCAACACACATAGGAGCAGAGCTACCTGAGCTAACAGCAACGAACGAGCAAAAGGGATAGGCATAAATGCAAGCATGCGAAGGTGGTGGAGTTATTTACCACCATGCAAAACAATTATGGTCAAAGTACAACCGTTGATTTACATAGCTGTTCAATCCATAATAGTAATTCAACCATCGATTCATGTGAACTAATGAAATCAAATGTGTATGCAAGTGCGCGCAAGCATTGTTCCTTAGTGTTTAAACATTTGATATATAAAATAAAACCCAAAATCAACTATGCACCAATGTATATAATCAAAAGTTTAACCAAGGTGCCAAACAATATTCATATAGTCGACAAGCCAAAAGTTATGAAAAGATTAACATAAGGATCATATCATATATATATAAAGACTTAATCATAACCCCTATGAACTTTCATAGAATCAATGATCAGGCAAGTCATATAAAGTGTAAATCCAAATGCTAAATGCCTTACAAACTCAAGAAAATGAAGTTATACAATCAATCGAAGTATGAGAACTGATTAGAGGATCTTGCTAGTTGTATAATGATCAATAAAAGGTGAGCGCAAAAGGCATGAAGACAACAGAGATATTGACAGTTTAAATAATGATCGAAATATGACTTCGAAAGGAGAAGTTTTCACGCTTACAGTCGTGAAAAATTAACGAAGACAAATGTGCAAATGTCGCAAAAATGAAAATGTCGTTTATTGAAAATTGCGACGAAAAGTTGATGTTTGCAAGACATCAATGTAGGCATCTTAATAGATGATAGGAAAAAGTGAGTTCACTGCCAACAATGGCGACACACTGGTAGAAGCATTTATCTCTGCAAAAGGAACAAATTCAGATTAGGACAACAAAGAAAATTTTAACTCAAAAACAACAACCAGAAAATCGTATAAACATCATTATTAACCATCTTTTCTAGCAGTGTTTCAAAAGATGAAAACTGATAACAAACTTAAGACTAGAAAGTCAAGATATTAAAGATAAAATCTCCAATACTATTGGCATGGCCACTACTTCCAGCAGGCGTCCTTAGCCTCGACAGGGTTTCCATTTAACCCACTCTGACATCTGTATCCTTTCAAGAAGTTCTGGATAAAAAAAAAGGACATTAAAGAAGTTTCTTTTTTGCAAATTTTCATATACCCGACATTGCTTCGCTGCCAGCATGCCTGTTCAGTACCCGGGCGAAGTTGTCTTGGTGCCATGCATGCATTTACCCGCTGCCAGCAGACCTGTTCAGTGTCTCGGAGGGTTTACAAGCACTTCCCACAGCTCTTATTCATAATTTTTTATTTTTTATTTTTTATAGATATATATTTGAGCGGGGTGACGCTGAAAATCATGATTTTTTTAACATATTTTTTCAGACCTCATCAGAATTTTTTTTTTAGAACTGTCTTTTATTTAGATCCAGAGATGTTTTATTTACAAAACAACTTCCTAAGACAGGGAGATATCCTCTGAGTCATTCCTTTACGGAAAAGGGACAGCGTAAAAAGATAATAGATGATCATGACAAGATTTGCTTAGAGATTGAAATCAATAAACTTATTTCAAACAACAAAATTTTCCAACACAGATATCAATTTTAGCAATATATCATTGATGTTTGTACGAATTTTCATAATTTATTTCAGTGAAGAAATTTTTTGTCATTTTTGTCTGAATAGCTCAATGTACAGGTATATGTATGTCCAAAAACACAAACTGATAAATTGAAATCAAAATCAAAACAGAAAACAAACGAAAACGCAAACAAAAATGAAATATTTACATAATATACAAGGGTAGTTATCAAGAAAAGTATCTCTTTAGGGCTTGTCCATTCACCAGATAGGTGTCAAGCTGCCCTTCGAGATTATGCAATTGAAAGGAACTAGGACCAAACTTTTCAGCAATTAAAAATGGTCCAAGCCATAAGTTTTGAAATTTAGAGTGCTCACCCTTTCCTTCGTGTGGTTTGTCCCACTTCAAGACGAGATCGCCTACTTCAAAATTACTATCAGAAGCAAAGTTAGAATCGAACCAGTTTTTAACTAATCGTTGATGTTGATCTAACTTACGCTTAGCTTGGGCTCTTACCTCTTCCAACTTCATCAAAGCGTTAATTCAATTTTCTAAAGGGGGACAATCTTCTTCTTGGACTTTTTGTGACAACTGAAGTGAAGGAAGAAGAATGTGAGGTGGTAGAATTGCTTCTCTACCATAAACGAGAAAAAAGGGGGAGTTGCCTATAGCAGCCTTTGGCGTTACCCTATCATCCCACAGTGTGTTCAGCAGTGCATTGTGCCAATTTTTGTGATTTTAAACCACATTTCTCTTGATAATTTTAATCAAGTTCTTGTTCGTTGATTCTTCTAATCCGTTGCCCTGGGGGTAATAACTAGCATAATACTTTAGCTTAATTCCTTTCTCTAAAGCGAACTCGCTCATCTCAAGAGAAGAAAAGTATGAAGCGTTGTCAAAGACTAGATAGTCAGGGATACCAAAACAAGTGATGATATTCGAATTTAGAAAGGCAATAACCTGACTGGTGTTAACAGTTCTTAGCGCAGCAGCTTCAGACCATCGAGTAAAGTAATCTGTGGTTGTCACAATATACTTGTGTTGTTGTGAGGACAGGGGGTTAACTGGCCCTATGATATCAAGGCCCCACTGCTGAAAAGGAGAATCTACTAAAACGGGTTGCAAGGGAAAGGATGGTTTTTGTAACCGCCCTGATGCTTTCTGACAGATGATACATTTACGACACAAGGCATGGGCATCCCTAAAAAGCGTGGGCCAGTAATAACCGGCTCTTAAAACCTTATGAGCAGTGGTGTCACCACCGAAGTGACCACCATCTTCTCCTGCATGCAACTCTATCAAGACTTTTTCTTCTTCGTCTTTCTCGAGACAACGCATCAGTACGCTATCAAAATTCTGACGAAAAAGTACACCGTTAACCAAATGAAAGGAGGAAGACTTTACCCTCAACGCTCTTCTCTTGGCGGGGTCTAGGTGACGGGGGGCTGACCCATGTTTAAGACAGAATCTAATATCGCCGTACCAGGGACTAACGAGGTTTTGTGTGCAACAGATCAAACTTTGATCGTTGTGTCCTAGGTTTGACATATCACTATCTTCTTGCTGTCCTGTTTCCGAATCAACAACCAACTTACACAACCCTTGGCCTCTCACAATCTGAGCTGGGGTTATTTTTAGGTCATACTCCTGCAAGGAGGTGACCCATTTAGCTCTCTTCTCTCATAACTCCTTCTGCACTAACAAGTTCCTGACGGCAGGGTAGGGGACAATGACTTTTGTCCTTGACTTCAAAAGATAGGACCGGAAATTCTTAACTGCTTTGAAAACAGTGTAGTCTTGCCGATCAACCGCTAGGTAGTTAAGTTTAGCACCTTTGAAAGAAGAGCTCATAAAGGCGATGGGTACTTCGTTGTTCTCGGTATTCTTCTAATTTAGGACGACGACATAAGAATGGTCAGAGGCAAAAGTATAGAGTGTAAAATCTTGAGAGAAGTTAGGGCTCATGAGAGACGGAGCATCTATTATGGCCTTCTTTATGGCATTAAAAGCTTAATTTTCTGTGGATCCCCAGTGATATTGGGTGTCTTTCTTAATCAGGTTCTGTAGAGGCTTGACCATTTCGGAGAAGTTGGGGACAAATCTTCTCATGAAGTTAATCTAGCCTAAGAAAGACTGCATGGATTTTTTGGATGTAGGAGGGGGAAGTTTAGCGATGACTTGAGTCCTCTCGGGGTCAATAATCATTCCTTCGCTAGACATGATGAAACCTAAGATTTTACCCTGTTATATTGCAAAGATGGACTTTTTGGGGTTCAGGGAGATACCGTATTTACGACATCGTAGCAGAACGGCTCGTAAGTGAGCTAGATGATCGTCTTTGTTTTTAGAATAAACAGTCACATCATCTAAGTAAACTACAACATACTGATTGATTAAGCCTTGAAAATCAATGTCCATTGCTCTCTGAAAGGTAGCACCAACATTAATCAATCCAAAGGGCATTTTGCGATAAGCATAAGTGCCCCACGGGGTACGAAAGGTAGTTTTGAGTTGGTCTGGTGGAGACATCAGGACTTGGTTGTATCCAGAGAAACCATCTAATAAAGATAGCCTCTCGAAACCAGATACCTGTTGAAGGATCTGTTCCATGGGTGGGACAGGATAGTTTTCTTTGTCAGACACTCTATTGAGGTTTCGGAAATCGACGCAAAGTCAAATTTCCCCATTTTTCTTCCATACTGGGACAAGGTTGGAAACTCATTGAGTGTGCCTAACAGGAAAAATTATTTTATCTCTTAGGAGTTTATTCAATTCTTTTTGAATGGTCGGTTCAAGTTTAGGGTGCATCTTCCTCAGTTTCTGTTGGAAGGGTAAGGTTTGGGGCTTCATCGGGATGACATGCTATATGATATTAGGGTCGAAGGTTTTAAGATCATCATACGTCCATGCAAAGACATATTTAAATTATTTGAACAATTTAATGAATGCAGCTTTTTCTTGTCGAGAACATCCCAAGCCTAGGTTAATGCACTGAGGATTTTCATTAGTTCCTAAGTTCACTTTTTCATAAGATAACGAGGAACTATTAGTTTTACAGTTGACCGTCTTTTTAAATTTATCTTGAAAATCATAAAACTTCTCTAATCTAATTACAGATTTTGGGATCGAGTTTACCATATCCGACAGAGCTTCAGGAGTTTTCGGATCAGGTATTACCGTGAAATCGCGCAAATTGTTGTCGTGCGTGTGCTCGTCTATCACCACGCCTTGAAAGGTTTCTTCCATATGCAGAAAGTTAATAATCTGTTGATCATCGTCAAATAATCTCCAGTTCGTGATGTTGTCAGGAATTGATGGCTGAAACAACAGCTCAACTGAGAATGCACCTGGGGACAAGCCTTCTGCAGGAAGAAGTTTAGAAGCTACATTAGCTAATAAATCTGCTTCAGAGTTATTCAATCTAGGAATGGAAATTAATTTAAAAGCAAAAAATTTACTCATTAAGTTCCATACCTCAGATTGGTATCTTTTGATATGCGGAGAAAGACAGTGGATAGAATCTCTCACCTGTCTAACCACTATTTCAGAGTCGCCAAAAATGGTTAAATTTTGAATGTTCATGTCCAAAGCTTTTCTGAGACCTTGCAGTAAAGCCTCATATTCTGTAGTATTGTTAGTACATTCAAATTCCAACCTACATGCTATCAATGTTTTGTTACCTGCCGGATCGATAATGACACAGCCTGCTCTGGCTCCTTCTTTGGACTTTGACCCGTCGAAATACAGATACCAAATTTGATTTGCATTGGGTTCATGAGATTGTTGTGTGGAAGGTGCGGGCTGCATAAATGCTATGATCTCGGACTGTTGTTCTGGATTGATGATAGGTGAAACCTCGGCCATGAAGTTTTCTAAGAAGGTGTCCATCCCTTGTACTTCAGGTGAATCAACAGGGGGTGTGTATGGTTCATTAGGATCGTTCAAATTAGTGACCGTGAACTTGAGGTAGCGCTCACGGTTTACTCTGATTTTATTAGGCTTTCCGTTCTTTGGAAGCTATAGATGAGACCAATCTGTCGCAAAATAACCATGTAGTTGCTCCGACCAGTCCCTTCTTAAAAACATGTCATACACTTCCGGAATATCCACAACAATTATATCAATAACTTGATGAACCTTGGGGTTAGACGAAAATCTAATAAGTACATTCTTTAGTTCGCCTATAACATTGACATTTGTCCAATCAAGTTGTATGATTTTTAAGGTCGATGGTTCAACTTCAGCGTTAATTTTCTGGCATACAGACCAAGGCATCACATTGGATGACACCCCTGAGTCTATCATACAATTATGCACATTTCTATTGAAAATATCGAAAGTTAATAGGAAAGGGGGTACATTCTTGCGAGTACTAAGAGTAGTAGCTTGTGGCTTTTTACTCGTAGTTTCTAAGGCTACTTTATCTACATTATTTACATTATTTACACTATTTACATTACTTACAAGAGGACTTCCTTTATCTTGAGGCTCAGGATTGTTTTTAGTGGAAGTCTTCTAGGGAGTTTTACTTTGCACAACCTTGTTACCATTAGAATTACCATTCTTTCCGTTTTCTAAAATATTTTGCAATATTTTTTGTAACAAAAACGGAAACTTCAATAACTCGTAAATAGAAATGTTAGCCCTTAACTTTTTAAGATCTTCAACAACATCATAATCTAAATTAGTGTTCACATTACTCTGTTTCAGCTCAACTGATTTAGATTGCTTTGGAGGCGAAGTTGTAGTGTTTTCGGAAGAAGGTTTATTTGTAGTCTTACTCCTAGTGTTATAAGGGTGAACTGTCTCGAAGTTGGCTTGAAAGATGTTATCTGAGAAGTGTCCAAAAATGTTTGGAGAAGATTCTTCTTCTTGGACTGTCTCTGGTTCGACTACCTCCTCAGGAATCTCAGGAGGCATCAAGTTATCTTGGGCTTCTAGAATTGTTTGAAGAGCACATTGCAAACTTTCTAGATTAAGGCCTTCGGTGGTTGGGTTAGGTCGGCTGGTGGGAAAAGGTTTCCGGAACGGGGGTTTGTAAGGCCCTTTGCTCGAGGAAGCTTCTTCAGTCGACCTCTTTAAGTCTATAACTTGATTTGACAGCTTTTGAACAACTTTAGTAAGGTTTTCCAAATCAGAGTTTTTAGGTTGTGTTTTACTTTGAGTGGGTCTGGAAAGGATCTCGATCTTCTTTTTGGAAGAGGAACTAGTCTCAGGTTCGTTGCTAGTAGAGTCTTTAAGACTAAGTATGTCTTTTTCAATCTGGCTGGCCTCCTCGAAGGCTTATAACAACGTGGCTTTCTTGGATCGTTTAACCCAAATAGCTATACTTTGATGCAATGCTTTAGTGTAGTAAGCTATTATAAGACTCTCGACAGGCATAGAATCTACAGAGATTCTATTTTTAAGTGTTAAGAATCTTTGATTAAAATCTTTAACTTTTTCTTTTAAGTTCATTTTTAAGCTTGAAAGATCCATGACTAAGACTTTCGGAGGTTTACCATCTCTGAACTTTTCCAAAAAGAATGACTCAAACTTTTCCCAAGACACGATGGTATGGGGTTGTTGGGCAAAGTACCATGTGGATGCATTACCCTCGAAAGTGTAAGGAAACAACCTACATACAACGTCTTCATGTTCGACGTTGCGGAGTCTAATGGCTAGCATAATTTTTTTGATATGATCTTCAGCTATCTGTTTGGAATCATGATCAAACTTAGGAATCCATTTCTCCAGGTGTTTAGGTAGAGGGTGTTGAGCTCCAGGTACTACTACAACATCCTGGTCCAGCCAAGGTCTAGCAGGGTTGTTATGATTTTCCATTGGGGTAGTGGGTGTGGAAGGCTAAGAAGGTGAATTGCCTTCGTCTAACGAGGAATCTCCTTCAGAAGAGGAAGGAGATGATGGAGGTGGTGAAGGAGGTATCCCAGATCCTCCTGCAACAAGATTTAAGTTTGGATCTATGGGATTCACAGTGAGGTTAGTGTCACCTAATTGTTCTTTGATATCAGAGAAGTCAAAAGGTTGACCCCACGGATGGTTTGGTTGCCTAAGACGAGCTAAGGCACTATGTGTTTTAATAAGAGATTGGTGGACAATCTCTTGTATGTCACCACCTGTAGGATTAGGGGTTGTTGGCTCAACTGTGATCTGTGGATCGCCGGTTGAAGTAGTTGTTGTTTGAAGGGGAATACTATCGTGTGAACGGCTTCTAGTCACTATAGGTGAGCGATTAGGGGATGGAGGAGTCTTGCAACCGCCTCGTGCCATTAATTAAGTTCAGGCCCTCCTTCTAGCGCCATTTGTTGACGGGCGAAATTGATCGTCCGTCAACTGAGAGAGTGGAACCGGTCCGGGGTTGTCTAATAAC
>JZKD02S1644938.1:52657-66286 GCA_000966675.3 Picea glauca
TAATCTAACTAAAACTAAATAACACAAACTAAACTAACTAACAATAAATAAAACAAACTAATAAACTAACCTAATTAAAACTAACTATTAAACAAACTAACTAATCTACTATTTACAAACTACTAACTAATATTATACTAACTCTAACTACTAAYTGAAATATAACTTATTCACAAAATGTACAATATCTACAATTTACAGATTTGATTAAAACCTGGAAAACTCATTTGCTTTCTGCCCTAAGACAGAGAAATATATTTTTGTTGATTTTATGATTTTATGAAGAAGAAGTAAAACTTACTGAAATTAAACAATCTAATATACTAACTACACATATATCTAACTAAAATACTAACAAATATACTAAACAAATAAACAACAAACTGACCTGGTAACGCTCCAGATTTGTCTTGTGTGTGATGACTGTTCTAGCAGATCGGAGGAAGGAAACTCGCACCGAATAATCCAGAAGCTTCTCTTAAACAATAGTTGTGATGCTCTTTAAGTTTGTTTACAGGACAAACAAAACATAAAAAATCATAACAATTATATGATTTATAAATCTCTACAATTAGGTAAACCTGTTATGCAAAGACTTATACCGAATAATCCAATTGATGAAGAAGAGAAATCTGTCATTCATAAACTGAATCAAGTAATTGCTATGTTTTTTAAATAATGGAAGAAATCAAACATGGATCATATTAATTAATTCATATCATTTGCAAAAGACTAAGATAGCTAAAGTAGTCATTAATCAAATGCAAATTGATAAACTAAACATGAAACAAAAGATTGATATTATGAAAAGCTAAAGATGTAGTAGAACATCAACTTCCGTCTCAGTTTGTATTAAAATTCCATATCCTTGTTCTCCCACGAATGAGGATGATCCTTATTACAAAAATAATAAGCATTTAAAGGTTTTCCACAGGGTAAAACCTCCCTGTGGAAGTTATACAACTGTTTACATGAAATCTGGGAGATATCCCAAAGTTTTCTAAACTAGGAAACTAAAATAAAACTAAAACATCCAAATATCATCTAAACTGTCCATCAAATCCCATGTAATTCGAATTCACCTGAAAAGGACCAAAAATGAACAAATTAGAAGGATCTTTTATTAATAAATGATAGAAAATTTAATTCTATAGACTAGCTACAGAATCCTCTGATTCTGTAGCTAGTCTAAATAAAGATACAGAATCAGATTTGAAGTTAATTAAAAATATTTTAAGGAGATTTAATTCAATTATCATCTAATAACCATTCGAAAACGATTTATTCAATTGGAGCTTGATAAACCATTTGAAATCAAAACAGAATCATAAAATCATTCAACTTTGTTCGTTAATCACCACAGAATCGGGTCTAAAAGAATCATGACCAGATAGTCGAGAAACCGTTTGATATCAAATGCAACCAATAAAAACCAATATTATGCATTCATTATGCCGTTTTACCAATAGGAGATTGATCGAATCGAACAGGATCGTTTACAATTCATTATGGCTGTGTTGACACAACACACGAAAACGTAACAAAGTGTAACAGAATGCATACGAGGTATCTGATCATTCATTTTTGCAAACAGGGGTAAGCAATATCAATTACATTCAAATGAATCGAAACCAAATTTGGTAAAAATAACACAGTCAATCAATTCGTTTCATAACCAATCGAAATCAACAGTTGTGAAATCGTTTTGATATCAATTGAAACGATTATAATCAAAACAAATGGAAAGCAACTATTACGCTGCCTTATCAACAATGAACATGACTTCGACAAGATCATTCCAATCGTTATGACTGAGTTGATATAGCAAACGGTTCATGCCACAAATAGATCAATTTAAACTTGGCGCGAAAATCAATTTAAAATAAGATCATAACAGGCTTGATTGATTGGCAATAGAATTCATAATTTGTTATGGCCAGTTTGGGCAAACAGGGTTGATCGACTTTGATCAAAACAAAATCATTCCAATCAAACGAATCAATTAGCTGAGTTTTAGCATAGCATTCACGAATCGAATCCATTCCATGATTCGGGCACACCTGCACAGACTTAAATGAACATATTTTTATAAAAACAGGGTAGTTTGTTTCCCAAATTAAAAACGAACAGAGCAATATCTCAATTTTGAAAAGACCATATCGTAACAACCAAACTTAATCAAATCGTTTACGAACCATAGCATATAGATCATAACAAAATAAAATTCGAACATGATTGTGTTCTAAACTGAGTATGAAAAATCTCCTTTTCAAATCGGATACAAACCAATCTACTCGAAGACAAAATATTAATTTTGTCAACTTAATAAGGCAAACCAATCAATCAAATCTAAAAGCAGACCACTCAAATCCAATCAAGATCTATCGATTGCTATACTGGGAAAGATGAGATCGCATATCGAATCAAAATTTCTTTTTATTCAAAGCAAAGCTATATATAGAATGCACACATTATAACAGAGTCATTCAAGATGTAAACAAAACTATTTAAAAACTGAATTCAAATCATTATATCAACCTAGATTATTTACTAAACAAAACGATGACAAAACCATACCTGTGTAGCGACAAGACTACTTGATTATGCCAGCTTGGAATTTACAACAACCGTGGTTGATTCCACGTTTTTGAACAAGATTGAGCTGGTTGTCTTTTGCTTTTTATCTGTTGTTTGGAGCTTGTCTTTTTGACTGGTTAGCACTGCAATCTGATCTTCCAATGATTGAATCTTCGATTGTTGTATCGGAACATCAATATAATATCGTTCTAACCATGAATTGCATTGGTCATAGGGTGACTGTGTGGGTTTAGACAGAGCAGGCGAGGGTTTTGGAAAATGACTGAGGGTTTCACGAGGCAATTCAATACCCGGGTAGTCAGGGTCGTTCTTTAGGCAGGGGGGAAGGTTTGATACAAAATCAAAAGGGGGCTCGGCACACAAACCTTGCGAGTAGGGGTATTCAATGCCCAAGAAACGCTCAACATCAGAATCAGAATCCTCACTCAGAACTATAGGGTCGGACTCGGTAGAGGGTTTTGGTTTGTTTCTGGCCATTCTCGAAATGAGCCAGGCATTCCTTTTCTATTTGGCATTAGCAGTAAGGGTTGCCTTGGGATTTTTTCTCATAGGATTTTTAATAGCTTCTGCACTCTTATTTACAGTGTCGCGTAATTCAACAGGAGGGTCAGCCGAGGGTTTAGGCAGTAGGAGGTGTAAGGGTACAGGCGGTTCGGCCTTGGTTTCAATTATGATAGGTTTATCAACCTGTACAGGGTCGGTGTCTTCAAAGCCATTACGGGCGATGAAATCCTTCCAACTATCACCATACAAACTCAAATGATAAACGACGATGATCTTAATAATCCCATGGTGGAACAGGCTGTTGTCAACCTTCTTCCTCTTAAACTTTTTCGACATCTTATACAGGGAACAATGAAAGTAGAAAGGCATGTTTAGAGGATACCCTATAAAAACCATCAGCAAACGTAGGTGATAAAGGAACACAAGTCCGTATCGACCTTCACAGATCACGAACTGCTTGACTAGCATTAATAAGTCGTGCCATCGTGGTTTGAGCATAGATATGGGCATACCTCTGTCACAAGAGGTGACTTTGCGTGATTGAAACCGCAATGTCCATGGCACTTCCTCGACCTTTCAATTCTTAAACCATTGCTGTCCTGAAGAAGGTAACCCGGTGGCAAGACTGATAAACTGCTCATTGATCTCTAACTGTATATCGCCCACCTTGGCTCGACAACCATTGAAGGTTATGGAAAACTGTCATGCTACACAAAGGTTAAAACCCTCAAATCGTTTCACGAAGGTAAGCCATCCATTGTCTTCCAAATCTTGGCGAGCATTGTCAAACATTAACAGGGCTTGATTACCATTGGGCTCGCCTCGAACGACTGGTGCCATGGAGCTGAACACATGGTAAGGGAAGGGTTTGGATTCACCAACACACACAGGAGCAGAGCTACCCGAGCTAACAACAATGAACGATCAAAATGGATAGGCATAAATGCAAGCATGCGAAGGTGGTGGAGTTATTTACCGCCATGCAAAACAATTATGGTCAAAGTACAACCACCGATTTACATAGATGTTCAATCCATAATAGTAATTCAACCATCGAGTCATGTGAACTAATGAAATCAAATGTGTATTCCAATGTGCGCAAGTTTTGTGCCTTAGTGTTTAAACATTTGATATATAAAATAAAACCCAAAATCAACTATGCGCCAATGTATATAATCAAAAGTTTAACCAAGGTGCCAAACAATATTCATATAGTCGACAAGCCAAAAGTTATGAAAATATTAACATAAGGATCATATCATATATATAAAAAGACTTAATCATAACCCCTATGCACTTTCCTAGAATCAATGATCAGGCAAGTCATATAAAGTGTAAATCCAAATGCTAAATGCCTTACAAACTCAATAAAACCAAGTTATACAATCAATCGAAGTATGAGAATTGATTAGAGGATCTTGCTAGTTGTATAATGATCAATAAAAGGTGAGCGCAAAAGGCATGATGACAAAAGAGACATTGACAGTTTAAATAATGATCGAAATACGACTTCGAAAGGAGAAGTTTTCACGCTTACAGTCGTGAAAACTTAACGAAGACAAATGTGCAAATGTCGCAAAAATGAAAATGTCGTTTATTGAAAATTGCAGTGAAAAGTTGATGTTTGCAAGACATCAGTGTAGGCAGCTTAATAGACGATAGGAAAAAGTGAGTTGGCTGCCAACAGGCCCCCACCCTCCACCTATTTTCCAAGCAACTTGCACCCTCACTGACCAATCCATCTTACACTGGGGCACCCATTTTTCTATTTTCACACTTGTCCCAGCTTATTCTTTATTCATTTGGTAATTGTACAAAACCTTTGTTTCCAGCTTTTACATAGTTTTTTGTCGTCAACTTTGGCAACCTTCTTTTCCCGGTAAAGCAACCCATGTCACCCTTGGTTGGGGCATTCATTATCTTCTACTCTTGTTGACATCGTCCATAAACCCCGAATATCCCATAGTCCATGTACCCCTGATCTCTCACTTTTTCCACTTTTTCGCGCCTCTGGCACAATTTAAGCTCAGTCTAGTCGCCCCCCTAAGTTGCAGAGTTGTTGCCACTTATCCTTCACAAATATCCCCAACCAAGTGCATTATTGAGTCTCCCCGTATCTTGACTATGTCCATGTTTCTCATCAGTTCCTGATTTTATCCCGTGGATTTCATGAAGCCCTTTTCTTCTTGGAGTCGCATCTCCCTTTCTGTCGACATCAACATAGTTTCCAGCAGGGCGACAGTATCTTGGATTTCATTACCTTTATAATGAGGAGTCTCGGATGACACAGAGAAACCCATCATTTCTCTCTGCTGTCATTGACCCCCACGACATTTGACTTCAACACTTTATCATGTTGCGGTGGGTCTTACTTTGTGACTATTGCAGTTGTTTTTATATTTTTCGAAGACCTTTGAAATTTGATAGGCTATCAATGCCTGCGTATCATCGACACTTATTACATTTGTCATTAGCTCTTTTGAGAGTTTGTTCACCATCAGAATTGTCCTCTGCCATTATAAAACCACCTCGAAGGGCGTTGTAGTTATCTCCGTCAAAATACAACTTCAGTTCATGTTTAACACATTTTGAGTTACATGATACGAGCATGGGGCATGCCCGCCTTGTTTTTACACAGTTTTATGTTTCCACACCTTGCGAAAGGTTTGGGTCCTATAGGTTCCCCTCTCCATCCAATGGGTCTCTCTTGCAATTCCCCTCAACACTCTTTCTTACACAAGTACTCTCAGTAGAAGAAACATTGATGTATTTCAGCTATACGTATGCTCCTAACCTCACACATCAAGGGGCATCTGTTATCACTAAAATTTTGTCCACAAATGGTTACAGGAATCCAACATCCCCAAAAACCCATTAGTTCATCCATGGCCCAAAAAATGCATTTCCAAAGGGCACAAAAATATACAACTGGTTATAAAATCAGCATGCACTAAGGATACAAAGGAAGCGCATGCATGTGCAATAATAAAAAAATGTCGGAAAAGTGCACATGCGCCCAATACGTGACTGTGGATGCAAAAATCCACGCACACCTCAGAACGATGCATTTATGATTTTGGTCAACCTTCCACTTGCTTCTGGTTCATCTCCCAAGTCGATTTGACACCCAAATCCAAGATGAATTCGAGTGGGGGGCTAGTCAAAGACCTAAGGGTGCCCTAAAGATTCCCTTGTTCACACTAAAGACTGGTTGAAAAATGCCTCAAAGATTTTCTATAAAAAGAGGCCATGGGTGCACTATATTTTCAAGGAATTCATTTGTATTTTTATGCTTCCTATATTCTCTTAGAGAAACCTCTTTCCTCACTAGAGCATACAAGCACCATTTCATTTGGCCATTCACATCACCTCTTGAGTGAATGAGCTTTAAATTTCTTCACCATTTCCTTCTAGTTTGCTAATTGTAAGAAGAGCTCAATCATTGGGGGATCAAGAGCCCTCCCTTGGAAGAAGAGGGGACCCATAAGTCTCCCTTTCTCTTTGGTGTTTTCCCACTAATACAACTTATCCATTGGTGGCATGCATGTTGTTTATTTTTTGTTCTATTTCTCTTATGCACTCTAGTTTAGTTTCTTTTATTGTTATTAGTTTAGTTCTTTGTTTATTTCTTACGCTTGATGTTTCTAACTCTTGCATTCACTATTGTCTTGTCCAAATAACCCAACTGGACTTGCAAGCATCTTTATTTTTCTCATTTAGGTGACGAAAGGGATGAAAAAACCATTTTTAAATAATGCTCATGTTCCTCATTTGATTTAGAATATACGAGTATATCATCTAGGAACACAATCACAAACTTGTCCAGGTATTCCCTGAAGACTCCATTCATCAAACACATAAAACTTGTTGGGGCATTTGATAGCCCAAATGGAACTATTGTGAATTCATAATTCCCATATCCTGTTCTGAATGTTGTCTTGTTGATGTCATCTTCCTTTATCCTTACTTGATGATAGACTAATCTCAAGTTAATCTTGGAAATATCCTTGCATCCTTCAGTTGATCAAACAAATCATCAATTCTTGGAAAATGATAGTTATTCTTTATGGTAACCTTATTAAGTTGCCTGGAATCAATACACATCCTTAAGGTTCCATCCTTGTTCTTCACAAAAAGAATCGAGGCTCCCCAAGGTAACACACTTGGGCATATATACCCCTTTTTTAACAACTCTTCAAGCTGCATCCGCAACTCTTTTAACTCTGGTGTACCCATTTTGTATGGTGTCTTGGAAATTGGGGTAGCTCCTAGTACCAAATCAATAGAGAAATCAATGTCTCTCTTGGGTGGAAATCCTAGAATTTCTCTAAAAACATCTTCAAATTCCCTCAAGATCGGATGGTCTTCAATGCTTTCCACTTTATCTTTGGTTGCCTCCTCCATATGGGCTGCAAACATTTGAAATCCATTCTTGAATCTCTTCTTCAACTTCATAGTTGAAATCTCTCTAATAGCTACAACTCTTGGAATCCGATGAATCTTTCCTTGCTTCCATTCCTCATCAATACATGTCATTGTTTTTTTGTAATAGTCTCGGATAGAATGATGGTTTTCAAACCAATCCATGACAATTAGAAAGTCATGTGAACCCAATGGTATGATGTTTACATCTACCTTTGTGTTGATTCCATTCATGTCTATTTGACAATCTTTAATGAACTTATTGATATTTATCTTCGCCCTCGTGGCTAATTAAACTAACCAATATTTATTATGCTTACTTCTTTGCAAGTGAAATAATTCAACAATGTTAGCATTTATGTAAATATGGATAGCTCTAGAATCAATCAAAATTTATATGGGTTGGTTATCAATCTTACCTTCCACTTCGATCATGGGGGATTGATATTGTACATGCTTGTTGTTCAAGGCTACATAAATCCTTGACATGCTTCCTCCCATGTCTCCCATTGTTTCATCCTCCTGAATGTTGTAGACAGTCCTCATTCTTTCTCCTTTATGACGAAAGTCCTTATATAAGTGATTCCCTTCACATCCACAACATTGAACATGATGCTTCATTGTCCTTTTACCAAATGAATTTTCATTCTTTTGATTATTTTGGGTTGTCTAGCCATATTGATTTGCTTGGGAGTTATTTCTGAAAAAGGGTGGCTTAAAACCTTTATTCCTTTTATCATTTTCAACTTTCATCTTGTCATTCCAAGCATTTTGGAACATTGGCCTTCCTTTTATTTGTTCATAAAGGTGTCTTGTTTTCCTTATGGTTTCTTCCAAGGTATTGGGGTTATCATATTGAATCTTGTCACTATAGAAGGAGGGTAACACACTTAGAAACCTCTGTATTTTAACCTTCTCATCCTTGATGAATTCAACATACTTCAACAATTCAAAGAACTGCTTCTCATATTCCTCCATTTCCATGGTTCCCAACTTGAGTTCAAAGAACTCTTTCATCTTTATTTCATAATAATGCTCCAAAAATACTTCTCATGGAAATATTCTTTGAAATTTTTCCATGAGATCCTTTTCTCATCAAGGTTCTTGGCTTGCTTAAGTTGATCTCTAAACATGGCTTCCTTTCCTTGCAGGTGGTGGGTGGAAATTCTAGTTTCTACCCAGGATGGGTAATCATGTAGCTGGAAATATGTATTCATTTCCAACAGCCATGCCTATGCCTCTTCTCCTTTCCTGTTCTCACCATTGAAAGTAGGTGGCTTGATTTTCCCGAGTTCACCTCGCAAGGTGTCTACCTCGGGCCTTCTTCTTTTCCTCCGAATAGGAGACACACTTGGGCTACACCCTGACCCTTAGCTTGCATGAGTTCTTCTAGTGTACTTCCTTGGAGAAGGATGGCACTTTCTCATGCTTCTTGAATTCTTATCATTTCCACGATTATCCCTTTTTCTATGAGATCTCGATGTTGATACTTTTCTAGCACTAGATTCTTGCTTGGTGCCATAATAATTGTTAACTTGCTTATGAAACATATTCAAGCTCTGTAGTATCTCTTCTTGATCCTTCATAATCCTTTCATTATCATCCCTGTAGCTATGCACTTCCCTATGTAGACTTATCATAGTGACATGATATTTCCTATCTCTTCTTCCATTTGAATCTGCCTCAGCATTCCCCATGCTAACATGCATACCTATGAACTCTTCCTCATGGTTGTAAGATCATTGAGCATCTTCCATAACTTAAGTCATCATATAAGAACTAAAGTTTCTTTTTGTACCTCTAATTCTGCAAGAAAATGTGCATGTAATAATTACTGTTAGAACATGCGTATTATAAAACATTTCATTAACTGGAATACAGGTTATTTCTTCATCAATTTATGAAGGACACACTGCACCAATTCAAATTTTTATTTTCTTGATGCATTCCTCCAAGAAACAAATTTCCAATGGCTGAAAACTTTCCCAAAATCTAGCTCTGGTTTAAAATTTATAGCCTTCCAAAGTTTTTCAGGGCATCTTTGGCCAATGCCCATATCCTTCGCCATGTGGCACACATGTAGCTTCACCTCTCTCACACCATATGCCATGACACAGTTGTGACCTGGATTTTCATCCCCTAACAATGACATGGCTGCTATTTGCATGGAAAATCTCCTAAACTTCGTGAATATTGGTCCTTCGACCCTCTATCATTCTTGTACAAGTCTATAACATATATGGAGACCTGAATTACTAAATTCTCCTCTCGCTCCAAAATATATGGTGGAGATCGATCCAACTTTAGATCTGACGATGGATATTTTTCTTCACCTAACACAAGGTTTATACTTGGCAAGGGTCCTATTATAAATTCACATTCCTCGATCATTTTCATCAACGATCACGACTTAATCAATCATCGAGATCTACGGTCTGCGTGTTCCAACATGCCTCTTGTTAACTCCTTCCTCATTACACATGTAGATCCTATGCCAACATGTATCCAAGCTATCTGATGGTCCGGATCAAAATCACATGACCTCCTGATAATTAACACCCTAGCAACTTCTAATGTTCTTTTACTCTCCTTCATTGATCTATGTCCTCAATGGATGGCTTGATCTCCACTTGCCACAACTCTAGTGAATCATGGACACCTCCAAGCCTTGATGATCGACAATTCTGGCTTAATCATTAGTTTTGATGGATGGATGAGGTTGTTTAGTTCTTTGGCGCTTTGACATCTAACACATCATCTTATATCCTTGAATATTCGAAATCCTCGGAGTTCCACAGTCCCAAAGTTCTAGAAATGTTCACCGCGTACTTCAGCCTTAGGCACTTCAGCGCTTCAACACTTAACACACCAACATGTCACATCCCCAAGAGCCCCAAAGTTTTAGAGTTTCGAAGTTCTATAATTCCCACCATGTACTCTGGCCTTCGACACTTCAGGATGGTTTTGAAAATTGAACCTTACATCTCTTGAAGCAAGAATTTTTCGAAGTACTTATGTTGTCCTCCCACTAGTTGATCGAACGGTTGAGAAAATATCCCAATGGATCCCTCAATCTACTATCCACATAGATCCCAAATTCCTCCCTTCGATTTGATGGTTAATATTACCGCTTACTATATCCTTCCACTATACTCGATCTAATGGTTGAGAGAGATCCCAAAGGATCCCTAGATCAACGACTTGCTTTGGTTCATGATTTCGACGTTCGGGGATTCCGGTTGTTCCAAACTCTTTCACACTAGGAGTGGGTCGACGAAAAATGACCGTAACTTGCATATGATGGTCAGGAATGGCCTCGAAGGATCCTTAGATCGATGGCTTGCGTTACTTCAATATTTTTCATCCCTTGCAAGTCTTAACCCACTTAAGTCCCGAAGGTTTACCTACCAGAAAGGTCATAAAAGAAGGGATGACCGCTTACTATCAATCAACATTATTTCTTACCATGTCCTTCCACTAGGCTTGATCTACCAGTTGAGTAGGGTCTTGAATATCCTTAGATCTATAGCTCATGTTACTTCGTGACTTTGGCATTCGAGAGTTCAGACCGTTTAACATTGTTTTACTCCCGGAGTGAGTCAACGTCGAAGTTGACTCTAACATGTATCCAACATTCGTAAAGGATCCCAAAGATCCTTAGATATATATCTCACGTTACTTCGTGGCCGAAAATTTGTTTAGGGTTTAATAATAGGGCGGATCCCATTATAACTAATAAGAACCGCTAGTTGTCGGTCAAAATATTTGGTAATTGTTTCGACCAGTTTCCTTCGACGAGATTTGGTTGTTGTAAAGTTCTAAAATCCCAAATCTTCGGACCTCTGAAGTCCCAAAGTTCAGAATGATTATCTTCATTTTAGTGTAGCGCAAGGTTCCAGGACCCTGGTCAGATGGAACTTTGACAATCCCCAGGGGCCTACGCTCTTAAATATCATTCGATATTTGGTTAAGTCCATGGACGCAATCCCAAGGTCACTTGGAAAAGAAAAAAATTTGAATCCTTAGAATTTTTTAAAATTATCATGATGAATCTCGGTCGCCAATCATGATATAAAACACGATCTCAGCTAACGATTCTCCAAACTACCTGTAACTTTACAGGCCACCATTAAAACTTGAATTTTAACCATTCCATGTCGAATTTCGATCTGCAAATTCACTTCTCTACTCCATTAACCATTTCAAACTGTCCAAAGTCATTAAAACTCAGATTCTCACTCATGGAAATGGGGATTCCTCTCTAAAACCTCTATTTTTCCCCCAAATTAGTCATAGACAAAAATTACAACAACAAATTTCATGAATCTGTAGCCATCTAGGCCCATACAAGCCCAGTGTTTGAACCAGATCTTGTATACCATAATGTAATTTCCCCCAACCCATCTAAGAGACATTACGGTGTGGAATACTCTGAAAAATGAAATTTCTTCTAACTTATTTAATTCATTTACAGTTAACTCATTTCATGTAGCTTTCAGCTACAAATTAAAATAGAATTAGCTACGATCTATAACCAAAAAATAGAAGCATATACAACATGTTAATAATCAACATGAAATACAACTAAACAAATCATTACAATAACATATAAATCACTTCCAAATACACCGAGTTCATGCACAACGATTAAATACATAATTTAACACAACAACAAGATAAAAAACTTATCTTTTCACAATAGTTGTGCATCCCACTGTTTGGGATAGACATTGTAGGGGCCGAATAGATTTTACGTCAAATAATTACATAAACTGTAACAGTATATCTACTTGATTTCAAACAAAATTCAATAATTCCTTTAATTGAGCACCTAAGCATTTATAAATTTATCAACACATAATAATATTTTTATAACAGTTTAAAAAAATAATGCATAATTTTAAATACCTGAACCTGATGCTAATAACCTTTCGTTTGTCTTCTTTCCTTCATGACCGTTGTTGCACTTTGTAAACACTGCCCAAACCCTAGTTCCACCCTGCAAACTAGGTAACTTCCTAGCTCCAGGATATCATATGGATATCCTGGCCCCCGTGCCCAAAACCTCCAGCAACCCCGGTGCCTGACTGATACAATCCCCACACCAAAACTCCCCCCCTCTCTGCAAAATCCAAGAGCCCTCAAAATCAATCCCCCATCCCCCGTAAAATGACCTCCCGTAAACCTCCTTCCCCTCCATATTCCTCCTTCACCGACTTCCCCCTCATTTACTTCCCTACCTAACCCATTTATTACCTTATCTTATCATGTCGTCGTTAATGCCCCTTATCCCCTTCATTTATTATTTTATCCTAAATTTAATGTCTTACCCCTTTGAATTAATATCTTATCCCTTTCCTTGTACGTAACTTAATTTAACAATATAATTTATTATCCTCCTTTTATTTCTTTACCTTATTAATTAATGAGATAATTAATACTTAATTAATCCTTGAAAATCATGAACAAGTAATTAATAATTATTAATTAGTTAAAGTTGTTTAAGAAATAATTATTGTTTAGCTAATTTTTAGGACAGTTAGATTATTAAATTAATTACAATTAATAATCTTATACATCTATTTAAGCAGGGTCATTACATACACCTCCCCTTCAGGAAACTTTGTCCCGAAGTTAAGGTATCTTATGGTACAAATGAAAAGAAACATGGTTCACACATTCATAACAAGTAACTGACATTATCGGTAAGTAAGTCAAGAAAACTCATGCATACTAGTGTATATGTACAAGAAATGCATGTGTAGCTAGTACATACAAATCTCGTGCATGTACTAATAATCAAAATTGTCATCCTTTAGTAATTTATGTATGCATCCAATCTAGTCAGCAAGAATAGTCTTTTATAAAAGACAACAAACCAATCAATTGTTTGAGAAATCCTTTAATTACTATTATCCGGTTCAACAATTTTATTTTAAACAAATTTGGTTTAGTTACGTAATAATGAATATTCATATATACAAATTTCCTTTTCTTTTTGAAGGAAAAACATTAACTTCCACCACAAGACAGATCTCCATACTTTCTCAACTATTACTACTCATCCTTCCTCCCTAACCTACTTCCATCTCCATTCCTATCCTT
>JZKD02S1644938.1:81218-118575 GCA_000966675.3 Picea glauca
AATTATACTCTTCTCAAGAAAGAAAAAATATAATTGGATGAATTCTGAAATGGAAGAAAATGGGGTGATCCATATAGACTTACTGTGATGGAATATCATGACTCATTTTTACGTTGTTGGTGTCCTTATAGTTTCCTTGATGATGGTTTCATGGTTGGTACTAACTTATCCTTATTTATTTTCTTCCATGATCTTAATTAAGGCCCCCATTAACCACTCTTCTATATAATATTTCATTGGGGCTACATTGATTTCGTATCTAAATTTTAATATCAAAAAGTATACCCTCCAAGTCTCTTAAGTCAAATGAAAGTTGGTTAAGCATGTATTTAATATCTTCATTTTTGTTTTCATATCTTACCAACCAATTCTCAACTTCATTTTCATTATATTCAATTATAATATTAAATTTATTGGATGAAAGACCCTTTAATATTTCCACTTCTTGCTGAAATTACTCTCTTGTCATAACTATAGAATTTTAAATTAATTAGGGTTCCTATACTTCTCCTCTGGTTCTGGCTAAGTCTATTTCAATTAATATTTTGTATAACCCCTATTTTTTAGTAACCACATCATCACATTCCTCAATAATGTATTTTAGAATATTTATCTTCTTCATCCAACAAGCCTTTAGTTGTTTTATCTGAGCAGGAGAAGGTAAATCTTCTTATTTTGTTTTTAGTTCAATCATATTTGAAACCTTCAAAGAAAATGTAGTGATTGCATATTTATAAAACCCTTATTCATGTTTATAGTCACCTAAGAGGAAATCTCTAAAATGATTTAATTTAGAGCCAAAAGAAACAATGTTACTTCCAACATCACATGGTTGCATAATAAGATACATTCTCTTTTTAATATTTTCTTCAACGAACTTTCTAACAACAATCAACAAGCTTGATGTTCCTTTTAATTTTAAATCCATTGTTGCAGGTTTGACACTGGCCAATGGAATTGCAAGAATAGGGGATGACATCAAAGTATATTCCATCTCTTTAATTCTTTCCTTTAATTTTGCATTTTGTAACTTTGTGTCATCAATTGAAACATCCAAATCATCCCATGTTATATTGTGTATCTTAGCAATTCTAGATGGAAGTATTTTGATGAGATCATACTCATAATGAGATTTTTCATTTGTATTATTGGGTTCAAATCCTTCAAATATTAACTTTCTATAATTTTTGTCAAATAAATCATTATGTATGGAAAATGAATCTTCTTCTGAAAAATATTCTTCTTGTGTAGAGAGTTCAGATGCAACCTTTTGACTTTCCTGCAACCTATGTTCTTCATCGGGGAAATGAATATTTTCAATATCAACCTCCAGGTCCATGTCCTTGCGAGATATATCATTTTTAGATATAGGTCATCCTGCTTCTTCTTGCTGAGAATTTTTTCTTTTTCTCTTTACTTGAAGCTTATGGGGACTTGCAATTTTTCCTTGTGGAGGGTTTTTATCATCACCGCCACTACTAAAATTACTCTTTGAATCCTTTTTCTGCTGCGACATTGTTTCTTGGAGACTATGTTTGGGTTGACTATTTTTTTTTTAATCTACAGGAGTTTGAGTTCCTCTTTAATTTGAACCTTTTCCTCTTTGTTTATGTTGATTTGTTGAGCTTATGATAAAATCAATATCATCAACAAATTGCATTGGAACATCATGGCTATTATCTTCTTCAATCATCAGTGTATTAGTAAATGCATTAATGAATCCAACTGATGTCCTATGATTGAGAAATATATGACTTGGGTCAAAACCCTTGATATTTTATGCATACTCCAGATTGGAATAGTTCTGGTGAGTTGAGTAATCATCAATTTGTGCAATAAATCTTACCATGATTCTTCTGATTTTCCATTGCAATGGGATAAATTGCCTCTTCCTTTTCTCATGAAAAAAGTGGAACTAGAATATGTATTTCCTAGAAACTTCAATGATGAATATTTTTTCTGAAATGTAATAAGGGAGAAAGAAAGGATTTTCATGAGAACCAAAAATTCTAATCACATTATAATTTTCCATTTTTTCTAAAGTCCCTCTTTTGTTCAGAAAGGTCGCTACCTCTAATGATAGTCTAGTTGTATTCTCTCCAAAAATAAGTTTCTTGAAAATAGTCATGCATTCATTGTAAACTTCATAAAGGTGATAAGCAGCTTTATGTATCCATAGATCCCAATACCACATAGTTACTGGATCAATTTTTCAATATACACTTTTCCCGATAGTCAAACCCTTGAATACGTGCCAATAAATAATAGAAAATATTAAGTAAGAAGCCATATAGAACTTCCTTTATTTCTTGAATTTCAAAAGTTGTGAAGAAATTTCAACATACATGATTTTCCGCTAATCAAATATAGCTTCTTCATGAATTGTAAAATATAAAATATAAAGGGCCAACTGAGGAATGGTTGTCATGGATTCTTGACTAGAAATTCTAGTGAAGAGGCATTCAAGTTCTCGATAAGGGTTCTTAAACAGACTAACCTGCATTCTTGATATATCAATTGGCATTGTCGTAGGATCCTCTAAATATTCTTAAAAAGGATCAAACCCATTATTTTTTTTTTCTTGAGGAAGTTCCTTGCTTCTTCTCCTTTAAAAGTAATAGTAGGCTCTAGCAGTTTCAACATTTTTCTTAAGACCAATGACACCAAAGAAAAGGAGGATTCACTTTGAAGTTGAATAACCCTTCATCTTGGAACAAATTTATCAGCGCACCAAGAGACAATTTATTTACAGTCAAAGACTTCAGGAACACATCTAGCTAGAGCAATACCTGATGTCCATATTATGTTCTCATTTATTCCAAGAAATGGAAATGTAGAATAGTACCAGTAAGATATTGACCATTGAAATTTTTTATCTTCTCTCTCGAAAATATTCAATGTATCTCCACATAAATGTTTTGTTCTTGTAGCCATTCAATTGAAGTTAGTGGACTATAGTATAATTCCTTAGAACAATGATTATGAAATGAATATTTTCTCAGTAATAAAACTTAAACCCTTTTTTGATGGAGAAATTAATACAAATTAAAAGATATTACCTCGAGTGTTCTTCCATTAATAACATCCTTTTCATAATTTAATTGGTAGTTGTCTTCTGTATGATTAGAATTTAATGTATCTCAAGAAGAGTGACAAAGAAAGTATACACTATGGTGGGGAGTCGGGCATGGGAGGGTAAATGCGGTGAACTCGTGAGTCTGCCAACCCCCGAACCTGCCATACAATAGAAATATGGCTAAGTATTGTTAAAAGATAAGAGTGGAAGAAATGAAATGGTTAAGTTTAGTGATCGGTCAAACTCATGAGAAAATAAATATTCAAGACTTGAGACCCATGAAACTGTGGTGGAGAAAATAAAAATTATTCTAAGTATAGGACTCAAAATCAGGAGCACGGAGAAAATGAAAGTTCATTTTGGTGATGATAGAGAAAAGGGTACATAAGAAATGATAACATGAACCCACGAGTATGCCAACCCGCGAAACCATAGTTATAAAGAAAGCTCTTGAAATACGACTAAGTCATTGTTCATCATGGATACGGTGGAGGAAGAGAAGTGCAATTTGTATAACATGGAACTCTTGGTAACGAGTATTGTAACATCCCCGACCCTCCAAAGGTCAGGCAATGCTACCAACACTTATGACTTTATCCCTTTAAAGCTCCGATACCATACTATAACATCCTCTGGGATGTCAACCCACGTCAGGAGTAATGCTACTGCGGAATAACACTTATATAACATGCATTTAAATAAATTCAATACATTAATGCAGAGTAAGAACACAATTACTACTAGCATACATAATCCATGGAATTAACAATAATTCATATGCACAACTGTAAACATCATTGCAACGAAATACATGATAATATTGCAAGCATCACAGACATGCATTTAAAAGATGAATTTAAACACATGCATATACTTATCTTTGAAACTAGATGTAATTCACCAACTGTGTCCAGACCTTCCACGAACCTCCCGGCCTTAGACCACATTTCTCATCACTCTCAGTAGTAGGTAACCCCCGAGCTGGGACTAAGCTCCACTGAGCAAGGAATCCTACGCTAGGCAAGGTCAACGAGAAGACACCTAGTTATGGTTTCGGGATTGCATAAGGGTGCACAGAGATCTCACACACAGGTTTGAACTGTCTAGGTAAGGGATCTGAAAATAACACCAGATAGATGTCGATCATGGGCAATCACGAGTTTAGAGGGAGGATGGCGAATTAGAAGGTCGAAACCCTGGACTCAGGTGATGGTTGGTGAAATGAAGACACCCAACACGGCTTATTCCTATGGTTTTAACTCCATGTGCTTGGGTTGACACATGTCGCCCATGAAGATGCATGTGCTCCATCACTATGCGTTCCTCTCCGAGAACTTAGGACAAAATATATACATTTACACAGTACTTTGGAATAATAATAAATTATTATTCCCAAGGGCTTAATCCCCCAAGCTTAGCCCCTTTTTCTTACCTTTTAGCCCCCTCTCCCTTACCCAGGCTTTGTGGAATCTTATTCCCCCATCACTCATTCATCGTGGTCAGTCCACATGCAAAGATGTTTATCTTTTATTAATAATGTGCATAATTACATGTACAAAAGCAGACTCTTGGCCTTTAACACTTAGGCTCTCCGGCTTAATAAACACATAAGCCTATCAGCTTATCAATACTCGGCTCACCATCCTACAAAACATGATTTACAAAATATGATTACAACAGGTTTCATCCTTTGGGATGTTACAATCCCCTCCCCTTATTTTTGCACTATCTTTAGTGCAAATTTCACATAGCATCCGCAGGATTTTCAAAATCTTCAAAAGATGTGGTTACTCTTCCCACATAGCATCCTCATGCTCCCATGTCGTGTCCTAGGGATTGTACTAGGTCCACTGGACCTTTACAAGCCCTATAGCTTGATTCCGGATTTGTTTTCTTTTCCTGTCCAATATGCGCACAGGATGCACTTGCATGACACCTTCTTGCTCCACCTGAATCACATTCCAATCGATAACATGATTAGCATCAGGTATATATTTCTTAATAAATGAAACATGAAACACATTATGTACAGTCATGGATGCAGGTAATGCAAGCATATACGCAACTGGCCCAATCCTTCCTAGTATTTCAAATGGCCCACAAAATTTGGCTGCCAACTTGGCACAGTTTCCCAGCCTTAGGGAACTTCTATTAGCTTTCACTTTCAGGAAAACATGGTCACCCACTTTAAACTCCCTATGGGTTCTTTTTTTATCAGCATAACTTTTCTGTCGGTCCTGGGCAACTTTCAAACTATGCTTAATTTTTAGCATTTGCTCTTCCATTTCCTTGAGAAACTCTGGTCCAACTACTTCTCTCTCAGCTGGATTACCCCATCTTACTGGAGTATTGCACTTTCTTCCATAAAGTGCTTAAAATGGGCTCATCTTCAATGATGCTTGATACCCATTGTTGTAGGCGAATTCTACCAAGTACAGGTAGTCTTCCCATTTCGATGGTTTGTCCATCACATACATTCTCAGTATGTCTTATATCACTTGATTCACCCACTTTTTCTACCCATCTGAATCAGGATGGTAGGATGTATTGAAATTCAAATTCGTTATGAATCCCTTGAATAACCCCTTCTAGAAATTTGAGGTAAATTTGAGGTCTCTATCAGACACAATTGTCTTGGGAATTTCGTGCAATCATGCCACTTACTTCATAAAAATATCAACAACATTTGTTGCCTTATGAGTAGTCTTTAGTGGAATAAAATGGGCATATTTTGTAATCTTGTCCACCACCACCATGATTGAGTCATGTTGTTTGCCTGTTCTGGGAAATATTGTGATGAAATCAATTGTCACAACTTCCCACTTCCACTCACGAATGGGTAAAAGCTGCAACAACCCTATTGGGTGCTTGTGCTCATCTTTAACCTTCTAGCACTCCATACATCTGGCGATGTATTCAACAATATATTTCTTCATACCTGGCTAGAAATAATGGCTCTTGACTGTTGCCATAGTTTTCTGATATCCAGGGTGCCCTGCATAAGGGGCATTATGCATTTCATGCAAAATTATACGTTTCAAGTCCTAGACATTAGGTACGTAAAATATTTTCTTATATAGAATTATTCCATCAACCCCTAGTTTATAAATCTCCACTTTCTATGGCATCTTACCTTGTTGTAGATTTGCTACCAAATCTCTGTACTGCAAATCTGTATTTGCAGCCTCCAAAATTCTTCCCTTTATATTAGTTTGGTACATGCTAATGGTTGTAGCATGTAAGTTGTGCACCTTTCTGTTGAGTGCATCAACCAATTTGTTTTCCTTCCCTTTGATATGCTTGATATCAAAGTCATATTCACACAAAAACTCTAGCCACCTACTCTGCCTAGCGTTTAGGGTGGGCTGATCAAACAAGTATTTCAGACCATTGTGGTTTGTTCTCAATTCAAATATCCTTCCCATGAAATACTTGTTTGATCGGCAGAGGGTACTTGTTCTTGATAGTTACTTTGTTCAATTGTTGGAAATCGATGCACAACCTCAACGTTCTATCCTTCTTCTTAACGAATAGAACTGGGGCACCCCAAGGAGACACGCTTGGGTGAATGTACCCCTTCCTCAGAAGCTCTTCAAGATGCAACTGAAGTTCTTTCAGCTTGGTGTGCTCATTCTATAAGGAGCTTTCGACACTGGAGCTGCTCCAGGCATCAAATTTACAGAGAAATCGACATCTCTCTTCGGAGGTAGTCTGGGTACCTCCTAAAATACATCTTCAAACTCTTTTAGTACCACATGGTCTCCAATATTTGAGACCTCATCCTTATATGATTCCTCCATATGGGATGCAAACAACTGACAGCAATTCCTATAGCATCTCTTCAGCTGGAATGCTGGAATTTCTCTAACAACTACAACTCTGGGAATTCCTTGGACTGTTTTCAGATTCCCCTCCTCATCCAGGCAAGTAAATGCCTTGTTACGATAGTCCAGGAGGGAATGGTATTGGTCCAACCATTCCATCCCAATTAAACAATCATAAGAGCCTAAAGGCAAAATATTCAATTCAGCCTTTATGCTCAATCCTTTCATGTCCACAGGATAGGAATTAACCAACTCAGTGACTTTCCTCTTGGTTCCTGTATCCAACTGCACTAACCAATAATTTTGATGTTTTCTTCTTGATAAATGCAAACCTTCCACCACTATAGGATCTATATAACTATGGTTAGCCCCTGAATCAATTAAAATAGTAAGTGGTCGATTGTTAATCATACCTTCCATTTCAATCATGTGTGATTGAAATTTAGCTTGCTTGTTGTCCAGGGCTGTGTAGATCCTTGGATTTCTACTGTCCATGTCCTCCATTGTTTCATCTTTCTAAACATTGTGGATGAATCTCACTTTATCATTTCTATGGGGGAAATCTATGTACCTATGGTTTCCTTTACAACCCCAACACTCCATAGGTGTCTTCCTTGGTAGTTGACCACCCACTTCAGCCTTTCTGGGATCTCTAAAAGATGGTTGTTCCTGAGGACTGTTTCTGAAAAAGGGAGGCTTGTTTCCCTTCTGCCTCTGTTCCTTCTTGAACTTCTTCTTGTCTTCCCAAGCCTTCTGGAAGGTAGGATTTTCTCTCTGTTGTTCATATAAATATTTCTCTCTTCTTATTGTTTTTTCCATAGACTTAGGGTCATCATACTGAATATTGTCACCAATAGAAGGTGGTAATCCACTTAGATACCTATGAATATTGATAGTCTCCTCCTTGATGAACGGAACATACTTCAACAGTTCCAAAAATCTTTGCTCGTATTCATCAATGGTCATGCTGCCCAGTTTGAGTTCAAAGAACTCTTTCATCTTTCTTTCATAATATCTTTTAGTCAAATATTTATTCTCGAAATACCTCTTGAATTCCTTCCAAGTGATATATTTCTCTCTAATATGTTGCACCTACACAAGTTGATCCCACCACATGGATGCTTTTCCTTTCAATTGATACATCACAATTCTTCCTTCGGCATGAGAGCAATAAGTCTGTAATTGGAAGTAATTCCTCATACCTAGCAGCCATGTCTCATCATCTTCTTCCTTCTGGTGTTCTCCATCAAACATGGGAGGCTTAATCTTATTCATTTCTCCTTTCAGTTCATCTACTCCAGACCTCCTACGCTTTCTGGTAGGAGATGGGCTTGAACTACCATGTGTTTCTTTACTTGAATTCTTTGGGGAGTGACGACGATGTCCACTAACACTTCTCGATCTTCTTTTCCTCTCAGGGGTCTTGTGACCCCCTGTTTTTCTTGTGTCACTCTCATTTTCCAATTTATTTTCGATCCTATCCAGGCTCCACAACAACTTCAAATTGAATTCACCCTGTTTATCCTGAGTTTTCTTGAGCCTTCTGCTATCATCTCGGTGAGCCTGGGAATCTTTCTACAATCTTTCAATGATTTTCATCATATGCCCTTCCTTATCCATCTCGTTTCTGTGCCCATTGGAGTTTGATCCTTCGACTCCCAAGTTGACATCCATTCCTTTTCTTTCGTTCTCTGAACTAGAGGTAATTCACACCTCTTCCATTTCTTTTCACTCACCAGAAACTCTGACCAATTCTGGCCCTCATCAACTTCTGCAATCACAACGTGCAAACAACTAGAATTTGTCAGGCCATCTTTCCTTAACAAATTCCACACATTCAAAAACAACCTGATTCTAAGAAAACATTTTGACTTCATGAATCTTTTGAGCTCTTCTTGGATCTATAAATTTTGGGTGATATCCCCCCCTTTCTTAGTCCTCAGCCCATGTGACCACAGGCTGTGACCAAATGCTAGACCACTATCTCTTGAGTTCTGGTTACCAAACTCGTGACATCAGGTGGATCAACGGTCCACGTGTACATGACATCCAACGGTTGGAACTCACTGTGGTCCTTCCGTCATCGAAGTTTCGAGACTTCGAGACTTTAGGGTTTCAAGACTTCGGACCTTGGAGGTTCCCACACTTGTTTCCTCCAAATATTTTGACATCTGAAATTTCAATTTACTTTATCCCTTTTGGGCCCACGTCACATAGTTTTTTCCAACAACCATAGTGGCACGTTGCATGCTTAGGAGGGTCCACGTCACCTTCGGTGACGTCATCAAGTCCTACCACGTTCACTTTTCTTTTTGTGATTTTTTGTTTCAGGAGTATGTGCATCCACACATCTCACTTTTTCCAATAGCCGAATTCGCGAAATTGCGATTTACTTTCTGCTTGATCGAACGATCAAGTTTTCTTCCTCTGATCTACGGTGTAGATCGTTTTGAGACTTTGGAGTTTCAAGCATCAGGATTTCATGCATCAACACATCTCTCATTTCCCAATAGTCGAATCCCTGAAAGGTTTCCAGGATAACTCTCCTGCACCTTCTCCAGATCTGATGGTCATGAGGGATTTCCTTTCCTCCCGACCAGATCCATTGGCTCCAACACTTTGTGCATTGTTATTTCTCTCTCTGTGTGGCCAAATACCACACCAATTGTTGTTTTGTAACATGGCCAAGAAACCCCTTGGCACTCAGAAATAATCTAAGGCTCAAAATTAGTCCCTCCAGACACAATTTCTACCTGAAACCTCGGGTCCAATGGCCCTTTATCTAGCCCATCTAGGCTCAACGTTGAAAACCTTGGCTCTGATACCAAAATGTAACATCCCCGGCCCTCCAAAGGCCGGGCAATGCTATGAACACTTATGAATTTATCCCTTTAAAGATCTAATACCATACTGTAACATCCTCCAGGCTGTCAACCCACATCAGGAGTAATGCTACTGCGGAATAACACTTATATACCATGCATTTAAATAAATTCAATACATTAATGCAGAGTAAGCACATAATTACTGCTAGCATACATAATCCATGGCATTAACAATAATTCATATGCACAACAGTAAACATCATCGCAATGGAATACATGATAATATTGCAAGCATCACAGACATGCATTTAAAAGATGAATTTAAACACATGCATATACTTATCTTTGAAACTAGATGTAAGTCACAAAATGCATGTAGACCTTCCATGAACCTCCCATCCTTAGACCGTGTTGCTCATCACTCTTAGCAATAGGTCACCCCTGATCTGGGGCTAAGCTCCAGTGGGAAGGGAATCCTAGGCTAGGCAAGGTCAATGGGAAGACACCTAGTTACAGAGGAAGGATTTTCTCTCGTGAGTCACTTATTCCCACTACTCACAAAATCTCATTCCCCACATGCCTATCCCACCCCAGGATTATACACCTTCACTATCACCAAGATAATCCTTTGGCTGCTTACCTCCCTTGCCTTGGGATTCAGCAACAGACTGGACCAAAAGTCTCAGAGTTTTGTAGCAGCTACAGGACCCCTTCCAGGAGTTCTTACTTACTTAGCACAATCTCTCACCTGGAGAGAGTTTCTCACAGGTTTGGAAACTTGTTCTTGTGACCAATTCTAGCACAATGAGGACACAACAACAAGGCTCAACAATGCACATTCAATGGCAACAACCTCACATGGTCAGGAAATATGCTACCACAACATCCCACTGGGATAGCACAACACGACCCAGACAAATTTGGGTTTCTCAATCATGCAACATAGGACGAACTCATAGTTATGGTTTCAGGATTGCATAAGGGTGCATAGAGATCTCACACACAAGCTTGAACTGTCCAGGTAAGGGATCTGAAAACAACACCAGACAGAGGTCGATCATGGACAATCAGGAGTGTAGACGGAGGATGGCTAATTGGAAGGTCGAACCCACATACTCAAGTGATGGTTGGCGGAATGCAGACACCCAACATGACTTATTCCTATGGTTTTAACTGCATGCGCCTAGGTCGACACATGTTTCCCATGACGCTGCATGCGCTCCATCACCATGCGTTCCTCTCCAGGAACTTAAGACAAAACATATACATTTACACAGTACTTTGGAATAATAATAAATTATTATTCCCAAGGGCTTAAGCCCCCAATATTAGCCCCTCTTTCTTACCTTTCATCCCCCTCTCCCTTACCCAGGCTTTGTGGAAGCTTAGTCCCCCATCACTCATTCATCGCGGTCAGTCCACACGCAGAGATTTTTATCTTTTATTAATAATGTGCATAATTACATGTACCAAATCAGGCTCTTGACCTTTAACACTTAGGCTATCAGGCCTAATAAACACATAAGCCTATCAACTTATCAATACTCGGCTCACAAGCCTACAAAACATGATTACAACAGGGCTCATCCTTTGGGATATTACAAGTATTATGAACCTATCGTGGTCAATAATTTTCTAAGTAAAAAGAAAATAAAGGATGAGGGAAAGTTTATATACAAGTCAACAAGAGTGACCTCTATAAGGATGATTGTAAGATTCAAATTCATAAGGATAGGCTATAGTCTTATCTAATAGAGAAAGTCTATAAAGGAAATGGTTGCTAATGTTCAAAGTAGAAGGGATCTCATTAATGTGTATTTCATTTCCACTAGAAATATCAATACAATGATTTTTGTCTCGTAAAAATAAACCTGAAATATAATTTCTTGTAGGTAGATTCAGACATTATTATAAACATGAATTAAATATCATTTAAAGATTGCAGATAATCACTAAATATCACAACAGACATCACATATAAGACAAGTATGAGTCAAAAAAAATATTGATCTTCCATTAATTCCTCATAAATATAGAAGGATATTTGTATGATAAACATCTCTGATGCAATATCCATTATAAAATTGGGCAAGTTGTAATACAGATTCTGCAACTTTCTCCTCTCCGAAGACTCCTCCTCGAGAATCTCTAACAAGTCTCTCCTTTGTTATCTCTCTACTCACAATCTTATATATCATGTTCCCCATGGGGAACACCTTGACCCATAGGTCACTTACATAAGTGGATCATAACTAAATGTTCATGTATTCACAGGTCCTTGAGCCAGTTATTGCAACCTTATATATCTTGTTCTTCATGGGGACAACCTTGACCCATATGTCTCTTACGTAAGTGAATGATAACTAACTTTACATGTATTCACAGGTCCTCAAGCCATTTTTTACAACCTTATATATATTTTTCCCCATGGGGACAACCTTGACCCATAGGTAACTTACATAAGTGGATCATAACTAAATTTACATGTACTCACGAGTCATCAAGCTAGTTGTTACATCTCTTAGGCGATGCTTAGTACTTGCAGCACACACCTCCTTGTTGTAGACAATCATCCGCTACAATTGATACTCAGAAAGTTTTTTTTATCCAGTCACCAGCTTCACATTGTGGGGTGGTACCAAAGAAACTTATAATGAGAATGAGTTCCAAAATTAGTAGTGCATCGAGGGTCTAATGGAAGATTCAAAATGTGATATGGATATGGAGGGTGAATCACTAAGAGGGAAGAGAGAAGGGGAAGTATTGGGGATGATCTTGAGGTAGAGTATTATGGTGGGGATGGAAAATATTGATATAAACTAGGTATATGATTACCAATTTTTATGTTCTTGTTTCTAAGAAACTGTCGCGATATCCTATACCTGGGTGAAACAGCTTCAACGCCCATTTGGCTCAACCAACCCAGACATATTATTTCTGGCCAACTATTTTTTCTCTCATCTCCTTGTAATGACTTGAAATTGTTGGAATCATCAATTCCTTCCCTCAATATATTCTCCATTTCCTTTGGCCCTCCCACTACTACTCGAGACTCCCCCTTTCTCTATCTTGGGCCTCCTGGACTGTCGATGTTGATGCAACGTGCTTCCTCTTGACTGGTGGAACCATTCGGATATGGGTCTAGTATTGTGGCCTCTAATATGACCACCTAAATCCTTCCCATGTTTCCCCCATGGTGGCGTAGTCTAAATGTTCTACATTTATTTGGCATTTTTCACATGAATCCAATGATCTAAATTTGGGAAAAAATACAATTTTATGTTGATTAGCTTTCATTTTTGAATGCATAAATGGATTCATCATCTTGAAAAACCCTTAGGGAACTCATATTATACAGACTTAACCACTCAACGAGCTACTTGTAATGCCATGGACTAGTGTTTCTTCGTTATATAAATGGGTAACTTTGGGACATGGTAGTACTAGTCAGGACCAACCATCATATGACTTCACTGGTCACATTAACTAACATCTTACTTGAAATTTTCTCATAGCCTATCTAGTGGCACAACTGATATGGGTCAAGTACTATCCATCATGCCCACATCATCCAAAATTCTAATCTTCTCTATGTTCATCCATTAATCCTTATATTTTCCAATCATATCTCCCATTCATGTTTAATTGACGTCTTGAGAGGCAACGAGCATAACAAGACCAATCTAGACATTTTTAGGCCCCATTTTTTGCATAATTGACATCTCAATCGAGACAAGGAGGGAATAATAAGCCCATGACAAACATTTTTAGCCCCCTAGATAGCATAATTAAGGCCCAATTAGGTGCCAAATGCACCCATGAGATGAAAACTTTGTTGACATGGGAATGCCATGTAGGTGCCACAATGGTAGGACATAGAGAGATGGTGGGTCATGATGGTGATGTTAGCATTGCAAAACCGATGGTATTGAAAACCATGAAATAAGAGTCAAAATTCTAACAAATAATGAACTGCGTCATAAGTCTGATGAACGTTGAGGGACCAAGAAACAATTTAATGAAATTTTGAGAATTAGTGAGTAACTTCTGACCGTAAGGTGGATTTTTTCCATAACATCGGAACACCCCATCGGACTTCAATACCATATGTAGTAGTGTTTAGGTAAAGTGTGTTTCTTTAGCATGTTTCCTTAGTATGCATTTGTAGATATGTAATCTGAAAGTCCTAATTTGTTCTAGACATAAATTTATTAGATAGTTCATATTCTCCTTGATGTTAATGATTGTATCAATCCATAGATTAACACCTAATTGGTCCATGATCAATTTTGGGAAACTCTTCTTTTTTTTTGTTTTTTTCGCATTAATATATTTCCTCAAGTGGTCGTGTTTGTTAGGGTCGTGGATTGTTTCCCTCTTTTAGGGTTTTAACCATGTAATACACTAGTGTATTGATCTTTGATATATTTGTGATATGATCCTAAGGGGGCCATATATGTGGTCAAATGTATATGTAATAAGGTAAAATATGTATACATGGTAAATCTACATCTGGCCCCTTTATTAGGATAACCACTAGTACATATACATTTACCCCATTACATATGCATTTAATCCCATATATTCTCTCCCTTGGGGTCATATCAAACACATTTAAACACATATATGCCCCCTGGGTCATATCGTAAGGTGTTCAACCTATGTGGAAATACCATGTTTTTTAGAACATTATGCTCTCTTAAAACCTAGTAGAAAGAGACCTTTTGTATTCCACAAACGTCCTTGTGAATTTGAGCTAGTATAGATGCTAACTTGCTCTCGAATGAGGTTGATCTAGATTTATGAGGGAACAAAATGAAACACACAAATGGGAAAGAAACACATAGATAAAGTTATACTAAATTTCTATTAAAGAATGAAATATGTAGAGATTGTAAAAGAAAATAAATAGCTAAATGAACTCGCTAGAATGGTGGAATATTATCTCTAAGAAGAGATGTGATGGCTACACACATTCACAAGAATATTATTACAATGAAGGAAAAAATTCCTTTTTAACATAAATAATCAATGAGAAAATCGTAAAAATCCAAAACTCTAACCCCAAAAGATGAAATCTCAAAAGGTTTGTGGGCCCCGATGTGGTTAGTTGATATGTCAAATTCTTAGGGGCATTACTTTTGCATGTGATATTCATTTGGGGAAGTTGGTAGCCCATTGGAAATGTCAAGCTAAGAAGTACACATTCCAAACAACCCAATATATGGATTTAACATCTATTGGGCATTGTCACATCAAAAAACATTGTTTAAGGTCTCAAAACGGCCATGGAAGTCTGGTACCTGAAAACCGTAGAAAAACTACTAAGATGTGGAAACATTCTAAATTAGTGGAGCATGTGGGTGGCCACTAGTATCTACTTGGATAAATCCTCCCACCTTAGGAACCAATGGTCCCAATTGTGTCAAGTTCCCACCGGATATGGGGAAACTTTTGCTAAATCCGAATGTTAGTGAGTCACTTTCCTTGCTGAAGTAGTTTTCATGTTTGTACTTGGCATTAGCCTATTGAAGGATGTCATGAACATGTTGTTGGAGGTGTTGGATCTATTCAAAAAAGATGGTTGTGTGATCTATCTTGGTCTGAGTGTGGGAGGACTCTGTCGATGAAGATGCATCAGGAAGAGTTATATCAATGGGGGCTAATGGTTGGAACCTTGAACACACCTGAAAATGGTTGTGTCCAATAGAGCTACAAAAATATTTTTTTATAGCTTTTCTTGACTTGGCAGTGCATAGGCACCCTTGTCGATGAAAAAAAATATCTCTGTGGTCTTTTACAAGAAACATCAAAGAACCCTTGTCCTAAAAGAGCATAGTCACCCTTTTCCTAAAAGAACATCAAAGAACAATACCTCATCCTTGAAGGTCTTGATGTTATAGGACAAGTGACACTACTAGATGGCACGAAGATCTCATCCATGGATGAGCCACCCAATGTTGTATGGTTATGGGTTTGGTGTTGTTGGAAACTCCAACCACTTGATGACCTTTACTGACATTAGGTTCTTTTGGCTTCTACTATCAACATTGAAATACAGTGGGGTCCCCTTGACCCACATATGTTAATGGAAGAGGCGCTCCCCCTCCTCGGGCTCCTCTAGTTGGAATGTTGTGGCCACAATGGTATCAATGGGTTCTACATCAATGAGTTCTTTCCTTTTATTGTGTTCTGAATTAAAGTATGAGTCAAGGTTCAACTCTTTTTCCTTGTGCTCAACCACCAATGGCTATTTCGAGCGACATCCATTCGTGTTGTACCAGGGGATTTTGTGGAACTCACACCACTTTCCAATGTCCTTCATCTTTTTCGTTACCCTTCTTTTCTTGTGGATTGGACTCATTGTCTTGAGGTTGGTTGTTCTGTGAGTTAGGGACGCCTTTACCATACTTTTTTTGTTGCATATATGTAGATCAGAACTCCCACTTATTCTCCTACCTAAATTTATGCTCGAGTTTGACAACATATTGATAAGTGTTTCCCAATATGATATGTCTAGAAAATCCATTTATATTTGGATGTGCCTATGTAGACCCCCAAGGTATTTTAGAACCAAATGTCACTTGGAGTCTTAGATACCCAACTTGGTCCACAAGGTTTGGAAGGTATTTGTGAACTTCGAGATTGTTTTGTCCCTCTCTTGACGTAGTGTGGTCCATCTCGTGTATTGTTTGTCATAGTTTCCAACCAAGTAATATTGTTCCTTAACGACATCCATAAAAGAGTTCCAAGTGTGTTATACCTCAAACATTCCACACTCCTCTATGAAATTTTTCTCACAATAAGTCTCCCAACATTTTTTTACATGAGGGATAACCTTAAGGAGCACAAAGGTGATCTTTCCCCTATCATAAAAATTGTGTACAGAGAAATAACCTTCTAGCAAATTCAACCACTTTTCCAAATCATATGCATCTATCCGACCTTCAAATACTTGAATATAAAAATTAACTTGTACCTTGAAGGGGGCGGTGCTTCCAAATTTGTCGTTTGACGAAGATGTGTCTTCTATTATTGACAGTCATCAAAGGATTTGGGAAAAAATATCCATCATCTCGTCCCTTTGTCGCACAAGGGTTTCCATGAGAAACATTTGAATAAAATATCCTCGTCCTTTGTCTCTCTTTTCTTCTGCCATGGGAGTTCATCGGGGCCGACGAGGATGGTCTTTCAGAGGCTCAAGTAGTTCAAGTCCCAACTCCTTATACCCTGACCTTGTTGGGGACATGCACATAGAAACAAATAAAGAGAAAATTATTATGATACCACTCATCTGGATTTATGAGGGAACAAAATGAAACACATAAATATGATAGAAACAAAAAGATGCAGTAATACTCAATTTCTATTAAAGAATGAAATATGCAGAGACTATAAAAGAAAATATAGAGTGAAATGAACTCGCTAGAATGGTGGAAGCTTATCTCCGAGAAGAGATGTGATGACTACATGCATTTGCAAGAAGATGATTACAATGAGGCCAAAAATTCTTTTTTAACATAAAATATCAATGAGAAAACCATAAAAATCCAAAACCCTAACCCCAGAAGATGAAATGACAAAAATTTTGTGGGCCCCGATGTGGTTAGTTGATACGTCAACTTCCCGGGGGCATTACTTTTGCATATGATCTATGTTTGGGGCACTCGATAGCCCATTGGAAAGGTATAACTGAGAAGTATACATTTTGAATGTCACAATAGATTTCTCTAGCATCTATTGGGCACTTCCATGCCAAAAAACATCATTTAGGGCATCAAAACAATTGTGAAAGTTTGGTACCTGAAAAAACATAGAAAAATTGCCAAGATATGGAACCATTATGAATTAGTAGAATACGTGGGTGGCCACAAGCATCCACCTGGATCAGGGGTTAATTTAGAAATCATCAATTTAATGAGTATGTTTGAGTTGCCTATAATAATCAAATATATTATTATGGTTTCATTTTCTAGAAGAAAACCTTGAGAAAAAAACATAATCATTAACTTGATTATTTGTGGACATTCCTAAAGCCTAGACAAAAGTTATTTCAAGTTGTCCCTCAAGATCAAGAAAGATCAGCCCACATGTGCCACCCCTTACCTCTTCATAATTTTCAAATTAAAAGAAACAATAAAATTTTGAAATAGGCAAGATGTTCAAATTTTGAAAACAATGAAGTATAAAAAAATTGAAAAGGGAAAGGCATTAAATTTATGAAATGAGTAGATATTGAAAATTTTATGAAAACATAACAATATTGAAATTATGAAGTAGGTGCGATATAATAATTTTGAAAGACGCTAAATATTTGAGGATATTATATTCTAATTTTATCTTTTCAAAAGACAAATTTAACTCTTACAATTTCAAAAGACAAATTTAACTCTTACAACATTATGAATATTTAAAAAAGATTACAAATATATAAATTTAAAGATGTTTAATTTCGAGATCAATTATTTTTATATAATTTAATATATTAATCTTAGTTATTCAAAGATATATTTAATAAATAAAATATAAAATTATGATATACATATTTTATGTCATATTATTTTATATTAAATTATGAATTTAATATGTATACATCCAATGATGTCAATTTTTTTCATTTTCTTTAAAATAAACACATCTGTAAAATAAATAAATTTATAAATATATCATCTTTAAGAAACCTTCAACATAAGTTATAACATGTATAGAAAACTAAAACCAGATCATATCTCTGATTGATTGCATGGGCACGAAAAATGTAACACCTTGTTTCCCCCAGTCTGTAAAAATAACTATATTGGCCTAGAACTATGGCAAACTCAAAGATGTGAATGTTTGATTTGACAAACCTTTGTATAAAAGGTCGATGAATGTAAATTATGTTATGATTATGTGTTGAATGACTGCTGGGAGGGGGGATGTGCTAAAAGAGACCACGATGGCTAATGAAAGGTGGTGGAGGGGACCTTGAATGGTTGCGTTAACTTCCACCGAACCAATACTATACTGGTTTTTACTTGCTCAAAGACCAAAGAAACTCTCTGACCTTGGAATGAATTACCCACTGGGATGGTAGGTGGGGAGGCTCCTTAAGAGTTAATGAGGGGATGGGGGTGAACCGCCCATTCGTAGAAGCTCTCAGACCTGACCACAGACAGAGGAATTCGCGCCACACACAATCTTGTAGAAAAGGAAAGAAAGGAAGTGTGGGGAATGGAAAAAAAAAAGAGAAAAACACGCGCGATAGGGATCATGGAAGAGAACCGAGAGGAACTCTAGAAATACAAGGAGTTATGAATAGAGGAGGAGGAGAGTAACCTTCGTCCTTGACTTCCGTTGAGCTAGAAGTAGGAGATTGAATCTCAAGCATCGTGGTCTAGCTCGGGGGTGGCTAGTGGTAAATCCGTCTGGAGTCACTGAGCCTAAGGTTGGGTGGAAACGAGCACCCCTCTCAGCAGTTGCATCATGCCTGGTGTTTCTGATAAGTGTTTATGTCTTGTATTTTGAATTGAATATCCTGGATGCATGCTCATGTTTATACGCTCATAAATGGTTTCTGTATAGAAGTGATTGCCTTGTGTTTTGATTGGGAATAATGGATGCATGCCTATACTTATATATGACCATAATTAGTTTATGTATAGAATGAATAAGTTTAGAATACGAGTCCGTTCTCTTGAGAATTGTCCCATCTACTTGACTCGTGCCCTGTCCTGGTTTAATTTCCCAAAGGCACCTTTTTCCGGGGAGTTTCCTCACATTTCAAAGTCGGAGTGAGTTCCTTGAAAAGACTACCGTTATAGAAAACCCACGAGTTTACTTTATCCCGGTCACAGAGTTCATAACTCAGCGAATTAGGAAAGCATCTCAGTTAGGTCACCAAGCCTAGGGATAATTACCCAAGAATCATCTGAAGGTCCAGATCACTTGGGTCTGGAAACCTTGTACAAGAAAGAGTAGTTCTCTCAGGTTTCGAAGTCGTGGGAGTTCGAAGCCTCGAGAGGTTGAATCTTGTCAATCAAGCTCAGAAAGGATAGCGAGTCCCATTTATCGAAAGAGAATACCCCATCGTTTGGTAGACGAACGGTCGAAATCCTTTCAGAAATACCCCAGATCGGTCAAGACCGACGGATCTAGAGGAGGAGCCCAAGCGTTAACACCTTGACCCTTTAGCCTTCACAAGTAGCGATGGGATCCAGGACCGTAGACCCAAGGATCTGTTGGAGCTCTATTGACTATCGATCTTAACCTTTGCATAGGCAAGAGAGTGGACTCGACAAACGTCCTGAAAGTCCCGAAGTATTTGGAACCGTCCATCAGCATAGGACACGTGGTAGTCGAGTAGCATTTCGCCGACTCACGACTTGAAGTGGTCAAAGGGAAAGACCCCTCGTTTTTGCCAGCCGTGAAATCCTGGTATACGAAACCCCGAATCAGTTTAGCATGAATAAGTTTCGGCATTTCGTCACCTGGTAAACCAAAGGTAAAGACCCCTCGTTTTCGCTAGTCGCGAAATCCTGGTATACGAAACCCCAAATAAGTTTAGCATGAATACATTTCGACGTTTCAGCACCCGGAAACCAAAGGAAAAGACCCCTCATTTTCGCCAGTCACGAAATCCTGGTATACGAAACCCTGAATCGGTTTAGCGTGAATAAGTTTCGGCATTTCATCACCCTGGAAACCAAAGGGAAAGACCCCTCATTTTTGCAAGTCGTGAAATCATGGTACACGAAACCCCAACGCGCTCTGTGGATGAGCCCTAGGTCACAAGACAGGGTCATGCGGTAGGAAGGAGGAGTCGCGAAAGGATTTGGACCATCCATTTGTAGAGAACGCGTGGAAAACATCTAAAGCCACCAAGGTTCTAGACATCGGAGGAATAGGAGTGAAGACCCCACCAGAAATCTCGAAAGGTAGAATGTCAGGATTTAATCCGGGCCATTGATCAAGTCAACAATTTGGACAGTAGATCCGGATGATACCGGGCTCTCAGGTTTCGGGGATTGAAGGACACAAGAGTTCCTTGCAACAAGAATCTCGAAATTCGAGTTTCGGTAGATTCATTTGGTGTTAGCGTGTGTTCACTGAGGTGGTCTCATGGAGTAGGAAAAAGGGGAGCCAAGGATCTCGTTAACCCCATTTCCGATTTCGGCATTTCAAGGGATAGGGAGTCGGGGAGAGCTTGCACACAGAAATCCTGAAATGTGAAAGTTGGAAGCGCCTTTTTGGTAAGGCCCGTGGTCATAGCCAATGATCACATGGAGGAGGATAAGGGAAGGGATGGTCTATGCTAGGTCCCATAGAAATTCGAGGATTCTGTCCCTTGAAGAAAAGGAAAAAAATCTAGGTTGTCGTAGTGGGTATGTGACAAATTGGTATCAGAGCATGGTTACATCACTTGGCCTGCTTGGGCTCATGAACGAGTTGTGTAGAAACTCCATTTGAAGTACTTTTAAAAGGAGTAACCCTCTATCTTAACCCCCTTTATCAAAAGCCGAAGTTAAGAATGAAAATTCTTATTGTGTGTATGCATTTGAAGAATATGAATTATGCTCTGATTGTGAATGAATATAATGTTGACTAACAACAAGTGTTTTTTTCCCTACACAACAAGCGGATGATCAACCGCAGGAAACTGCAGACGCATAGAATGGTGACGCACCACGAAGTGGGGGATGACTCCCACAATAGAGACGAAGAGTCTGACGAAAGGAGAGCAGCAAAGACCCCTCCAGATCTAGCTGAGACTGTGAGAAGCCTCGTGGTCGAACTATAGAGCTGCAAGGCTGACAACGAGAGGTTGATAAAAGAGTAAGAGAAGCAAATGGAAATTAATGCAGTCTTGCTGTAGAGTTTATCCGACATACAAAGACAATTGCAACATGGACCTGACACCAGTCACACGAACCAATGATAGACAAAGAGAAGTCGAAGCCCACCTGGGATATCAAAACATGGTATTTTAAGTGGCCAAACTGGGAAGAGTACCTCGAGAAAGGTCTACCCCAGAGATAAGGGACAAGCGTTTGACGATTCCTCTGGAAAGGAAACTGGCGATTCAGAGGAATCTTCTAGTAGCAGAACTAATTCTTATTCCTGAAGAAAAAGAAAGAAGCGAAATCATTCCAAAAATCATAATCTCGAAGAATTCAATAAGGCCAAACCACCCTCTTTCGACGGTGAAATAAAGAAGGGAGAGGAAGCAGAGGCATGGCTACTTGGACTAAAGAAGTATTTCAGAGGCCATGACTTTTCGAAAAATTTGAAGGCCTAAGTAGCCACTTTCAACTTGAACGGGAAGGCTTCCATTTGGTGGGAAGACCATAAGAATGTAAAAGGGATTCATGAAGAAGACCTATCTTGGTAACGGTTTGAGAAATACTTCAGGAAGAAGTATCTGTTAGAAAAGTATTTCGATGAAAAGACTAAAGAATTATATGAACTCAAGCTGGGGCAATGCACCATAGAGGAATATGTCAGCAGATTCCTCGAGTTGTTGAGGTACGTACCCTATATAAAAGAAAAAAAGGAAAAGGTGAAACAATTCATCAGTGGACTACCTAAAGACTATCAGAATAGGATTGAGTTTGATGAGCCAAAGACCCTAGAAGACACTATTCGAAAGGAAAGATATTGTTATGAATAGATTGGGCATCGGATAGAACCTTGTGAAGGCTGGAAGAAGAAGAATAGTTCGTGATACCAGAAAAAAGGGGTTTAAATCCACAAGATTTAAAAACTATAAAAAGGACTCAAGGATGAGCTTCCCAACCCGAAGTGTACACCAGCAGAATTTCCCCTCCCAGAGCGAAAATAAACCTTTTGGATCTACCCCAGAAAAGATTGATAACTCAAAGAGAGAACCCTTGAAATGTTGGGGTTGTGGAGAAGAACATCTACTGAGGGACAGCCCGCACCGGCAACATAATAGTCAGAGAATTTACAACGTTCAAGAAGCTACCACCGTCAATGAAGTGGCCAGGAGTATGCCACAAATTTATGCAGCCATGGATAATAAACAAGTTGACCACCAAGCTTCAGTGGTGGATATGGAAGGTATGATCACCAACCATCTAGTGTCTATTCTAATTGACCCTGGTTCAAATTTGAGTTATATAGCTCCTAAGGCTGTTGATAAGTGTAAATTACAGCCACATAACCACGCCAAGCCATGGTTGGTACAGTTATCCACTGACACCAAAATAAAGGTAGCGGAGTTCATACCAGCTTGCCAGTTCACTATGGGTGAATTCCCCACCCAGGCAACCCTTAACATACTACCCCTAGGATCGTATGACTTGTTGATTGGTATGGACTGGCTAGCCGCATATAAAGCTAGACTAGATTGTTACCATAAAACCTTAGAATGTGTAAGTGAAGAAGGAAGAAGGATAACTCTTCAAGGGATCCAAAAACCTGTCTTGGTGAGACGAATATCATCCCTTCAAATGAGAAAGTATTGCATAAAGGGATGTCCACTATATGCGATATAGGTGTTGGAATCAGTTGAAGATGACAAACCAAGCCTTGAAGACCACCCCACACTAAAAGAATATAGAGATGTGTTTTCGGAAGAGGTACCGGGTTTACCTCCGAGAAGGGACATTGACTTCTCAATAGAACTTGCACCAGGAGCAGTGCTCGTGTCTAGGACACCCTATAAGATGAGTACACTCGAGCTAGTTGAGCTTAAATTACAACTAAAAGAAATTATGGACAAAGGCTATATCTGGCCCAGCGTTTCCCCATGGGGAGCACCAGTTCTGTTTATGAAGAAGAAAGATGGTACCCTCCGACTGTGCATAGATTATAGACAGCTCAATAAGGTAACCATAAAGAACAAGTACCCCTTACCCTAGATTGATGACTTGGTCGATCAATTGGGAGGTGCTTCCATCTTCTCAAATATTGACTTGAGATCTGGATACCATCAAGTTCGAATCAAGGGTCAAGACATCCACAAAACTTCCTTCAGGACGAGATATGGTTACTATGAGTTTGTGGTAGTACCATTTGGATTAACCAATGCCCCTGCCACTTTTATGTCCTTGATGAACAATGTGCTCAGCAAATTCCTAGACAAATTTGTACTGGTTTTTATTGACGATATATTAATTTACTCCAAGAATAGAGAGGAACATGAGGAACATCTTAGACTTGTGCTTCAAGTGCTAAGAGAACATCAACTCTATACCAAATTTAGCAAGTGCAACTTTTTCCAGAAGCAAATACATTACTTGGGCCATGTCATATCTGAAAAAGGAGTAGCAGTAGACCCTGACATGATCCGGTCTATTATGGAATGGCCAACCCCAAAGGACGTTTCGGATATCAGATCCTTTATGGGCTTCGTAGGATACTATAGGAGATTTATAAAAGGATTCTCCAAGATTGGTTGTCCAATCACTGCCCTCCAGAAGAAGGGAGATAAATTCACATGGACACAAGAATGTGAAGAAAGATTTCAATCCCTAAAAAATATACTAACCCACGCACCCATGTTGAAGATCGTCGATCCCGAAGCTGAGTTCCTCTTGTGCAAATATGCCTGCAAGGAAGGGCTCGGAGGAGTGCTTATGCAAGAAGGAAGTGTAGTCTGCTATGAATACCGAAAATTGAATGAGAATGAAACCAACTATGTGACCCATGATCTAGAGCTGGCCACCATAGTGCATGCCTTGAAAATGTGGAGGCATTACCTCCTCGGAAGTGTTAACACTCTGTAATTTACCCAAGGTTGTAAAGCAGTCACAGAGGCAACATCAAAACCTCTTCGAGTCTTGGATCTAGCCCTCCAAGACTCAGAGAGGGATCTCTCTGTCTGATATAGCTTTGTTTGAAGAAGTATTAGGCTAGTTATGGAGAACATGGGTTGGGGTTTTTAAATTATTGTTTTGGAACAACAAGGAGGGCCATTGGGTAAATGGGGTCTGCACTTTAGACAATGTGATTCACTCTCAGATCTGGACAAATTTATTTCACAGGGAAAGGTAGCGGAAATATTAGATCGAATTGAGTTTTAATGGTATTGATTTGAGGAAGAAAAAGGTGAGGTAAAAGCCAGGCACAGGAGCAGCTAAGAATTCCTGAACTAAGCTTTAGCAGAAAACATAAAGATCATCAAAAACTCAGAGGCAGAGTTTCTGCTGATAAATTCTGCTTCTATTACTTTCCTTCTGATAATAAGAATTGAAAACAAGCATAATGATCACAGGAAAAACATTAAACAGAGAAAAACACCACCAATCTCACCACACAGGAATCTTGTAAAAGAAAACATGTTCATTGTCGATTGCTCATCTCAAAATTACCGAGAAGAAAAAGATCTTCTGGTCATACATAACCCACAGTCCAGTCCAGGAACCTCACAGGTCGAACCCTTTTACATTAAAATCATCTCAATAAATAATATAGACCATCCCAATTAGTTTCGGAAGTTGTTTTAACTGCCTCGGCCCAAAATAGCCACCACTCCCACAAAATTTGGAGCTTTCTGCCATGAAAAACGGACCGGTTTTCTACGAAAAAAGGGGTCCGATCAGACGTGATTTTCTCTTCAATGATGACACCTCAAAGAAAAATAAAAGAGGTTATTGTATAAGGGAATGTTCTAGACAAAAAACTCCTTCGGTTTCGCCAAATTCGTCCCCAGCTGGCCGTAACAGCTCTTGCAAGAACGGGACTGAAACGGAAAATTGAAAATCCGGAAAAATAGTCCTCGAAGATGTCTTCGATTCTCCATGCTCGTAACTCTGCTGAAAAAAATGAGAGAGGTTTTTGTTCTTCATCCCGTGATGAGAAAAAACTCTCTTGGATTTTCAAAATCCCTCTCCTTTTTCCCAAAAATCGATCTGGAAGAGGACATGGTAAAACAGGCAAAAATGGTAAATTTTTTAGGAAAGTGTTTTTTTGCGTGGTAAGCGGTATTCCAGACCCCCCCCCCCCTCGTTAAATGTAGAACGCCCGAGGGGGTATGAAATTCAATTTGGACCATAGATTTAGATACCCTCCCCTGGACCGTTCAGATGTGCATAATTGTTATTTACGATTCCGGACCCCCCCCCCTCGTTAAAGCTCGAAAGCTGAGGGGGGCTCCGGAATTATTTTGGTGCGTTGATTTATTTTATGGTATGGTGGATGGGGGGCGTGTTGTAAGGAGATGCACGGGAGTGTGAAGGGTGAGTGGATGGTGACGTGAGGTGGGGAGTGAGTGGAGGGTGATGTAAGGGGGATGGGGAATGGAATGTGACGTGGGGTGAGTGAGGGGGTAGGACTTAGGATACGTAGGTTAGTTTAGTTTTATTTTTTATGTTTTTAATATTTTATATTTTTGTGTTTTTTATGTTTTTAATTTATATGTGTTATGTTATATGTTATGTTTTTTATTATTTGTTTTTTATATGTTTTTTAAATGTTTTTAATATTTTGTTTTATATTTTATTTACTTTTTGTTATTTTTATTTTATTTWATTTTTGTTTGTTTTAAATTGTYTTTTAATATTTTTARTTTGATTTTTATGTTTTATTTTAATATAAGWTTTATTAATTTGTTTTTTATTATTATTTTTGTTTAAAATATTAATTAATCTAAATACTAACTATTTACTAACCTAGATTTATTAACTTAATTAATAATTGATTAATTAATAATTAATTAATAATTAATCAATTATTAAACTAGTTGTTTATTAACCAATTTTAATCTATACTAAATTTATTGCTATTCTTGTTTATCCTAAGTCTGTTTGCTTATGGACAGGTGAAGGTGGCGGGATAATGGAGGCTGACAAAAGACAAGGGGGAGAGGGCGCAGTGTATATGAAGGGTGCAGCAGGGTGATGGGGGATTGAGCGACAAGAATGGAGGGAGGAAGATGAATCACCTGAGTCAGGACTTCGTTATCATGAGAGAAAACGCCAAATCAACAGTCGAAGAATCGATTCGCCTATAATTATAGGACCCCAACATAGGCTCCACCTGGGGAGGGCAGCTTCTTTCAGGAGGTGTCAAGAACCACAGACTTCTGAGCATGCAGACCAAAGCTTTATCCATTGGGTTGATCCCAAAATCTTATTCTGCAATTTGTACATGTTTTGATCTTGCAACTGAAACCAAATGAAAATAAACAATGCTTAAAAAGAGATGCTCAGAATGCTGATCTTATTCATTTTTTCCTACCTACCCTACTGCAATCATTGCTCAGCTAGGTAATGGAAAAATGCCAATGGAGCCAATCCAGCAGTTGATCTAGTGGCTCTGTTCTTTCACTGTTTGTGATGAAACTCAGAAATAAGTCTATTACTCATGCTTGAGAGTAATTCCCACCATGCTTTCCCTTGCATAAGATTTGATCAACCCAAACCATAGGAAAAACACCGGCCACAGAAAAATATCCTGTATTAAAATTTTTCTCCATATAGGTAGCTACAGGATCAGCATAGGTTTGGCCCATCTTTTGATTTTCAACTTTAAACAACTCAGCCTCAAGACTCGATTTTTCAGCTATGCATTCTGTGTCTTTCAACACTTCCTCACGTGACTGTAGATTCTCTGATGGTTTGTGAAATGATGTCTCTGCTGCAAACGACAAAGAAGTTGACTGCTTGATCATGTCAATATCATAACAACGTTTTATCCCATATCTGGACGATGAAGGAAGACTTTGACCACACAGGCCATCCAACCGATCAGCTATGGGATCCTGAAAAGACTGACAAGACTGCTGCATCGACTCAAATGAAATTTCCCGACCTTTTATGTATTTATCCTTCAACTCTTGTTAAAGATTCTCCTTCAACATTTGAAATGAATTAAAGCACAATGGTACAGAGTTATTTTGGATTAACTCACAGTTTTTCTCAGGCTTTAAGCTTTCATTCGGAATTTGAAAATCAATGTAGGTCAAGGGCTGCGATTCTGGGCTTAAAACAGTCTCCATATCCTTAATGGCATCTTCAACTGATTGATCAGAGACATTTCTGTCTTCACTATTTACAACTGACCTAGAGTTTCTTTTCAAAAATTGGAAAGATGAGCAACATAAGGACAAAGTGTCTTCACTTACTCTGACATTTTCTGCACATTCCTCATCGCTGTCATGACTGTTGTGCAAGGGTTGATTGTCGCATCTGAATGGTAAATGATCTTCTTCCTGCCAATGACATGCTTCCGGTTTCTCTAAACATTCAACCCCTATTTCATCTTCCTCATCATCATCATACTGATCCCACTTGGGTGGACAATCCAAGTAAGGAATGTCATCAAGCATGCACATCATATCAGCTGGTCGTTCCTCTACAAGTTGAGCTGGAGCTTCATCTTTGACTGTGCTGTGAATTGAATACATGAACGAATCATTATTCAAACCATGGTACCCAGGATGAGAAGCAAAACGTTTGGAAACAATGACCTTTTCTTTCTCTGAAATCAGTGGAACATGATGTCTTTGGACAACAAGCTCATCTTTTATGTTAATCTTCTGCATCAGCTTTTCCATGGTACTGGCCAAAATCTCCAGTTTAGCTTCTGATGACTTCAGCTGCTCCATTTCATTATCCTTTAACTTTGACCTCTTGATCAGAAAGTTGGTCTCCACATCAACTGCAATGCTCTGCATTTGTTCGAGGCTTGTAGTGTTCCTTTCTCTTAATTGGGAAGCCATTTCGGGATCACAGGCTTCTGGGCAATGCAATTTAGCTAAACCAGGAGGTGGCCATACATTCTCAGTTATTGAATGATACACAGCATTGAATCTGGTTGGGAACTGTTGTACTGTCTCCCCTGGATTTCTTTTCAAGTGTTCATACTCTTCTAAGATGAGGAAAACATTTCCCCTGATCACCCACCTATCCAAGAACACTTGCATGAACTGATGAAAATTTCTGATGCTTGCAGCTGGCAGATTTTTGAACCAATCTTTAACTTTACCTCCCAAGGACAGGGAAAAAATCCTAATACAGACATCATCATCTTCAACCTCATAAAGGTCAAGGAAATCCTCAAGGTTTTGCATATGTTTTTCAGCAGTGATCTTGGCATTCTCTCCATCAAACCTGGGCAGATTATTGATGTAATTGATAGGGAGGTCATTGAGAATGGGAGGCAAATCTAGAGGTTGATATCGGTCTGGGATTTTTGTAAGCACAAGGGATGAAGCAAGGGGCTTACAACCATCCAGAGGTTTAGCAAGAGTAGGAGACAAAGGAGGAGGCTTATGTCTCATTAGGGTTTCTACAGGTGCATCTGGGATGTGCACAGGAGTATGAGCAGGTACATAATCTACAATTGGGGATATGATCTCTTAAGACTCATCAATTGAATGATGGTCAAAATACTCTTCAACAATATACTTTTGATCAGGCTTAGAAAAAGACAAGACATGATTGCAAATAAAACCAAAGATGTCTTGAATGCAATTCGAGCTTGAGTACCTAGTCTTTCTAGGCTGCTTGGCCATGCTTTGGGCTCTTCCTCCAGTGGATTTTTCGAGTTGGCACTGTCTGGAGTTGATTGGAGTCGCCAGGTGAATGATCTCAGCCTTCTGGTGTCCGGTCACTGTCCACCATCAGTGATCAGAGCTAGAGCTTGAAGTGTACTACTGGGAAGAGTCCCCAGTGGAGTCGCCATTATGTTAGCACTCTGTAATTTACCCAAGGCTGTAAGGTAGTCACAGAGGCAACATCAAAACCGCTCCGAGTCTTGGATCTAGCCCTCCAAGACTCAGAGAGGGATCTCTCTGTCTGATATAGCTTTGTTTGAAGAAGTATTAGGCTAGTTATGGAGAACATGGGTTGGGGTTTTTAAATGATTGTTTTGGAACAGCAAGGAGGGCCATTGGGCAAATGGGGTCTGCACTTTAGACAATGTGATTCACTCTCAGATCTGGACAAAGTTCTTTCACAGGGAAAGGTAGCGGCAATATTGGATCGAATTGAGTTTTAATGGTATTGATTTGAGGAAGAAAAAGGTGAGGTAAAATCCAGGAACAGGAGCAACTAAGAATTCCTAAACTAAGCTTTAGCAGAAAACATAAAGATCATCAAAAGCTCAGAGGTAGAGTATCTGCTGATAAATTCTGCTTCTATTACTTTCCTTCTGATAATAAGAACTGAAAACAAGCATAATGATCACAGGAAAAACATTAAACAAATAAAAACACCACCAATCTCACCACACAGGAATCCTGTAAAAGAAAACATGTTCATTGCTGATTGCTCATCTCAAAATTACCGAGAAGAAAAAGATCTTTTGGTCATACATAACCCACAGTCCAGTCCAAGAACCTCACAGGTCGAACCCTTTTACATTAAAATCATCTCAATAAATAATATAGACCATCCCAATTAGTTTTGGAAGTTGGTTTAACTACCTCGGCCAAAAATAGCCACCACTCCCACAAAATTTGGAGCTTTTTGCCATGAAAAACGGACCGGTTTTATGTGAAAAAAGGGGTCCGATAAGACATGATTTTCTCTTCAATGATGGCACCTGGGAGAAAACTAAAAGAGGTTATTGTATATGGGAATGTTATGGACAAAAACCTCCTTCGGTTTCGCCAAATTCGTCCCCAGATGGTTGTAACAGCTCCTGCAAGAACGAGACTGAAACGGAAAATTGAAAATCCAGAAAAATAGGCCTCGAAGATGTCTTCGATTCTCCTTGCTCGTAACTCTGATGAAAAAACTGAGAGATTTTTTGTTCTTCAGCCCGTGATGAGAAAAAACCTCTCTCGGATTTTCAAAATCCGTCTCCGTTTGCCCAAAAATCGATCTGGAAGAGGACATGGTAAAACAGGCAAAAATGGTAAATTTTTTAGGAAAGTGGTTTTTTGCGTGGTAAGCGGTATTCTGGACCCCCCTCCCCGCCCTCGTTAAATGTAGAACGCCCGGGGGGGTCCAAAATTCAATTTGGGCCGTAGATTTAGGTACCCTCCCCTGGACCGTTCAGATGTGCATAATTATTATTTACGATTCCGGACCCCCCCCTCTTTAAAGCTCGAAAGGTGAGGGGGGCTCCGGAATTATTTTGGTGCGTTGATTTATTTTATGGTATGGTGGATGGGGGGCGTGTTGTAAGGAGATGCATGGGAGTGTGAAGGGTGAGTGGATGGTGACGTGAGGTGGGGAGTGAGTGGAGGGTGATGTAAGGGGGATGGGGGGTGAGTGGAGGGGGATGTAAGGGGGATGGGGAATGGAATGTGACGTGGGGTGAGTGAGGGGGTAGGACTTAGGATACGTAGGTTAGTTTAGTTTTATTTTTTATGTTTTTAATATTTTATATTTTTGTGTTTTTTATGTTTTTAATTTATATGTGTTATGTTATATGTTATGTTTTTTATTATTTGTTTTTTATATGTTTTTTAAATGTTTTTAATATTTTGTTTTATATTTTATTTACTTTTTGTTATTTTTATTTTATTTAATTTTTGTTTGTTTTAAATTGTTTTTTAATATTTTTAATTTGATTTTTATGTTTTATTTTAATATAAGTTTTATTAATTTGTTTTTTATTATTTTTGTTTAAAATATTAATTAATCTAAATACTAACTATTTACTAACCTAGATTTATTAACTTAATTAATAATTGATTAATTAATAATTAATTAATAATTAATCAATTATTAAACTAGTTGTTTATTAACCAATTTTAACCTATACTAACTTTATTGCTATTCTTGTTTATCCTAAGTTTGTTTGCTTATGGACAGGTGAAGGTGGTGGGATAATGGAGGCTGACAAAAGACAAGGGGGAGAGGGCGCAGTGTATATGAAGGGTGCAGCAGGGTGATGGAGGATTGAGAGACAAGAATGGAGGGAGGAAGCAGAATCACCTGAGCCAGGACTTCGTTATCACGAGAGAAAACGCCAAATCAATAGTCGAAGAATCGATTCGCCTATAATTATAGGACCCCAACAGGAAGGAAATTCGTACTCATGACAGACCACTGTGGATTGCGACATCTGTTTGACCAACCAAAAATCAATGCTAGACAAGCTAGGTGGATGGCCCTTCTTAGTGAGTTTGATTTCGAAATCAAACATATCAAGGGAAAGGAAAATAAGGTGGTCGATGCCCTTAGCAGAAGTATGAAAACAATTCATCTGGCAGCAGTGAGCACTTGCGAGACCAACGTCAGGGAAATAGTTAAGAATGCACAAGAAACATACACATTCTTCCAAACCGTAACCTTGTACCTGGAGAAAGAACCCACAGGGATAAAGTATGAAGGCTACCAGTTGATAGATGGAGGCCCGCTAACTTATAGAAACAGATTGTATATTCCAGATTGTGATGACTTGAAGAGGTTCATAATGGATGAACTACATAAAAGACCATATACTAGTCATCCAGGATACCAGAAGATGATCATGACCACCAGGAAACAATTCTATTGGCCTGGATTGAAGAAAGACATAGATGAGTACTTAGCCAAATGCATAGAGTGCCAAGAGGTTAAAGCAGAACACCAACACCCAGCAGGATTATTACAACCTCTACCAATCCCAAAATGGAAATGGGAAACCATCTCCATGGATTTCATCACCAGATTACCAACCTTGACCAAACAAAATGATGCCATCATGGTAGTCGTGGATAAATTGAGCAAGTCCGCTCATTTTATCCCCATCAAGTCGACTTGCAAGGAAATAGACATCGCCAACATATTCATGAAGGAGATATTTAGATTACATGGTATGCCTAAAGAGATTGTGTCTGAGAGAGACATGAAATTTACTTCCAAATTTTGGAAATCCTTGATGGTTGGTCTGGAGAGAAAATTACTATTTATCATATCCTATCATCCTCAAACCGATGGACATACAGAAAGAGTGAACCAAATATTAGAAGACATGCTAAGGATGCATGTAATGCATCAACCCAAAAAGTGGGAAGATTACCTGCCATTGGTGGAATTCGCCTACAACAACGGCTACCAAGAATCCCTAAAGACGAGTCCTTTCGAAGTCCTCTGCGGTAGGCCGTGCAACACTCCAGTCAGTTGGAGTAATCCTACAAACATAATTACTATTGGACCCGACATGTTGAAAGAAATGGAACAACAAGTGATTCAGATAAAACAAAATCTAAAGGTCGCATAGAACAGACATAAAAGTTACGCCGACCGAAAGAGAACTCCAAGAGAATTCAAGATGGGAGACCATGTATATCTTAGAGTTAGGCCCAAGAAGAGTTCCCTGAGGATGGGATCTTGTGCCAAGTTGGCACCTCGGTATTGTGGACCCTTTGAAATTCTATATAGAGTGGGACCTGTAGCCTATAGGCTAGCACTTCCTCCCACAGTAAAAGCACATAATGTTTTCCATGTTTCATTATTGAAGAAATATATACACGATTCTAATCATATAATTGACTGGTCTGTGATCCAGGTGGAACTGAAGGGAGAATTCCTACCAGAACCTTAATGCATACTGGATAGAAAGGAAACCCCACTCAGGAACCAAACCATTGCACAGGTTAAGGTGTAGTGGAAACATTTTGGCCCAGATGAGGCTACATGGGAAATGGAAGATGCCATGAAATAGGCATATCCAATTTTGTTTACTTCTATACATACACATCATATGTTCCTTTAAGGGGGAGGGAATTGTAACACCCTGTTTCCCTCAGTCTGTAAAAATAAATATATTGGCCAAGAACTATGGAAAACTCAAAGATGTGAATGTTTGATTTGACGGACCTTTGTATAAAATGTCGATGAATGTAAATTATGTTATGATTATGTGTTGCATGACTGATGGGAGGGGGGATGTGCTAAAAGAGACCACGATGGCTAATGAGAGGAGGTGGAAGGGACTTGGAATGGTTGCGTTAACTTCCATTGAACCAATATTGTACTAGTTTTTACTCTCTCAAAGACCAAAGCAACTCTCTGACCCTTCAATGAATTACTCGCCAGGATGGTAGGTGGGGAGGCTCCTTAAGAGTTAATGAGGGGATGGGGGTGAACCACCCATCCGTAGAAGCTCTCAGACCTGACCATGGATAGGGGAATTCACGCCACTCACAATCTTGCAGAAAAGGAAAGAAAGGAAGTGTGGGGAACAGAAAAAAAAAAAAAGAGAAAAACATGCGCGATAGGGATCGCGGAAGAGAACCGAGAGGAAATCTGGAAATACAGGGAGTTCTGAATAGAGGAGGAGGAGAGTAACCTTTTTCCTTGAATTCCGTTGAGCTGGAAGTAGGAGACTAAATCTCAAGCATCGTGGTCTAGCTCGGGGGTGGCTAGTGGTAAATCCATCTAGAGTCACTGAGCCTAAGGTTGGGTGGAAACAAGCACCCCTCTCAGCAGTTGCGTCACGCCTTGTGTTTCTGATAAGTGTTTATGTCTTGTATTTTGAATTGAATATCCTGGATGCATGCTCATGTTTATACGCTCATAAATGGTTTCTGTATAGAAGTGATTGCCTTGTGTTTTGATTGGGAATAATGGATGCATGCCTATACTTATATATGACCATAATCGATTTATGTATAGAATGAATAAGTTCAGAATACAAGTCCATTCTCTTGAGAATTGTCCCATTTACTTGACTCGCACCCTGTCCTAGTTTAATTTCCCAAAGGCACCTTTTTCTGGGGAGTTTCCTCACATTTCAGAGTCGGAGTGAGTTCCTTGAAAAGACTACCATTATAGAAAACCCACGAGTTTACTTTATCCCAGTCACAGAGTTCATAGCTCGATGAATTAGGAAGGCATCTCAGTCAGGTCACCAAGCCTAGGGATAATTACCCAAGAATCATCTGAAGGTCTAGATCACCTGGGTCTAGAAACCTTGTACAATAAAGAGTAGTTCTCTCAGGTTTTGAAGTCATGGGAGTTCGAAGCCCTGAGAGGTTGAATCTCGTGAATCAGGCTCAGAAAGGATAGCGAGTCCCATTTATCGAAAGAGAATACCCCATCGTTTGGTAGACAAACAGTCAGAATCCTTTCGGAAATACCCCAGATCGGTCAAGACCGACGAATCTAGAGGAGGAGCGTAGGCATTAACACCTTGACCCCTCATCCTTCACAAGTAGCGATGGGATCCAGGACCGTATGCCCAAGGATCTATTGGAGCTCTATTGAGCATCGATCTTAACCTTTGCATAGGCAGGAGAGTGGACTCAACAAATGCCCTGAAAGTCCCGAAGTATTCGGAACCGTCCATCGACACAAGACACGTGGCAGTCGAGTAGCATTTCGCTGACTCACGACTTGAAGTGGTCAAAGGGAAAGACCCCTTGTTTTCACCAGTCGCAAAATCCCAGTATAAGAAACCCCGAATCAGTTTAGCGTGAATAAGTTTCGGCATTTTGGCACCCGGGAAACCAAAGGGAAAGACCCCTCATTTTCGCCAGTGGCGAAATCCCAGTATACAAAACCCCGAATCGGTTTAGCGTAAATAAGTTTCGACGTTTTGGCACCCGGGAAACCAAAGGGCAAGACCCCTCGTTTTCGCCAGTCACGAAATCCCGGTATACGAAACCCTGAATTGGTTTAGCGTGAATAAGTTTCGGTGTTTTGGTACTCGGGAAACCAAAGGGAAAGACCCCTCGTTTTTGCAAGTCACGAAATCCCGGTACATGAAACCCCGACGTGCTCTGTGGATGAGCCCTAGGTCACAAGACAGGGTCATGTGGTAGGAAGGAGGAGTCTCGAAAGGATTTGGACCGTCCATTTGTAGAGAACACGTGACGAAGATCTAAAGCCATCGGGGTTATGGACATCGGAGGAATAGGGGTGAAGACCCCACCAGAAATCTCGAAAGGTAGAATGTTAGGATTTAATCCGGGCCATTGATCAAGTCGACGATCTGGACCATAGATCCAGATGATACCAGGCTTTCGGGTTTCAGGGATTGAAGGACACAAGGGTTCCTTGCAACAGGAATCTCGAGAGTTGAGTTCCGGTAGTGCCATTTGGTGTTAGCGTGTGTTCACTGAGGTGGTCGCATGGATTAGGAAAAAGGGGAGCCAAGGAGCTCGTTAACCCCATTTCGGGTTTCGGCATTTCAAGGGACAAGGAGTCGGGGAGAGCTCGCACACAGAAATCCCGAAACGTGAAAGCTAGAAGCGCCTTTTTGGTAAGGCCTATGGTCATAGCCAACGATCACATGGAGGAGGATAAGGGAAGGGATGGTCTGTGCTAGGCCCCATAGAAATTCAGAGATTCTTTTCGTCAAAGAAAAGACGAAAAATCTAGGTTGGCATAGTGGGTATGTGACAAAAACCTTTATAATAGTGACAATTTATCCATGTTCTTTATAAAGATTACTTTATAATAGTAACAAGGTTGCAATGTTTATGAAAGAAGTGTTTGTGTGAGAACCACATCATTTATATACATGTATGTGTGAGAGAGAGAGATAGATTGTCTTTTTTTTTTTAATAGATTTAATTTTTCAATATTATGAAAAATAAGAAATTTGTGAATGATTTTTTTTTATAAAAATAGTTTTGTTGTACTAGTTTTTGATAGTTTTTGAAACATAGGAAGGTTGAGAACATGGATAATGAGTATAAGTTTTTTTAATTTTATAGAAAAAGTGAAGTTGAGAGAGACAATAATATATATTGAAAAAATATTTTACATTACAATGATATTTTAGATTACAATGTATTTGAGATAATGATACATTTTAAATCTTATTTCAATAAAATTGAAAAGGTCAATCCAAGACAACGCTAATCTAGGAGAATGTTGCTTCTACTGCAAGAACTACAATATTGAAATTACTAATTTAATTTTTACTAATAATCATATGAATATATTTAACACAATATTGAAACATTAATATCCTTAAAAATTCCATTAAAAAATAAAAAACAAATAATATACAAAATTTTAACATCTTTTTAAAATTAAACTTTATATATATAAACTTCAAACATCTTTGTAAACTTGAAGCATTATTCTTATTCTAATTGGAAAAAGATAAATAGTACTACTCATGTAATATGAAAATAAGATAAAAGTCAATGATATGGTTGGTTGATAGCAACAATAAACTCGGGCAAATACTTGCCATGGATAGGGTACTGATTTAATTAGACTTTAATGTTTAGTCTTGGCTTGAAGGAAAACATAAATGCATTAAAAGTTGTTCATATCCACAACTATAAAGTGAGTAGTATTAATTTTTTTTATTTATATAATTTTTAAAATAATATTGTGTAGTTTCGTCTTTGTTTTAGAGTGATACTTTAAATAAATATAATGAAAATATTTATAATAAATTATGTATTTGTAATAATGCAATAAAAATATTTACATTTTAATTTAATATAATTTTAAATTAAAGCTCTCTATTTAAAAAATTATTTCTCAAGCTCTCATTTCCTTGATGTTGAAATTCCCAAAAAGTTCTCAAGTTCCCAAAACATTTCCCAGTCAATTGGGGACGTTTATTACTAGTTCTGTGAAAAATAATGTAGTTTAAATATTTTATGTCAAAATTTAGATTTCAATATTATACAATCTAAATGCTCTAAAAGTTTTTCACTAAATTAAATTGATTTATATATTTGAAAATACAATTTAAATAATGGAAAATCCTAAAACTTTTAAACTTATTCTCATCTTCTAACTAATTTTATATGATGATGATGATTAACGTCCACTAAGACC
>JZKD02S1644949.1:19754-48239 GCA_000966675.3 Picea glauca
TGGGTATGCCAACTCTCACTTATAGGAGTTTCCTTAATGATACCTTCCCACTTGCACAATTTATTTGTTTTTTAATTAAATAATTTAGAATTATTCCCCCCGTACACTTGTCACCTATTCTGCAAGTTGCACAATTAAATTCGTCAATTTAATTGAATTAAAGTCAATTTCTCTCACCTTTCTTAAAAGAGATCCTTAAATCAATCATAGTTGTCTCTTTGTTCCCCTTATTCCCAATTAATGACTCACACCTTACTAAATCTGAGTTGAGTTAAAATATAGCAAAATAGATGATGGTGAACGTTAAAAGGCTAAGAAGATGAAACGAATCCTTAAAAGAATATATTATATTTTATTATCTATTAACAAATAAATTGTTGGGCTTCATTTATCTGGTGTTAATATTTTAATTTTTGTTAATCACTTACGTGGCAATCAGTTAGCTATCAAAGTAATTTTTAAATATGATTAGGTAAATGTAAAAAAGTAAACACATAAACTGATGTCTTTATAATAGCTAGGAAGTTAATGATTGCAATCACAGCCATTTATTTTGTGTGACTACTAAGAATATTCCATCCATATTTCATTATGTACATAGAAAACTTATTAAGCACTAAACCCCTATTAAATCTACCCATTGTCAATAGGTATACGCCTTTCGGCGTAAAAATAGAATATTTTATATTGATTGCATGAGGACAAATGGAACAACCATGTTAAAATCAGCTGACTATGACTCCTTTAGTGGGGAACATGTTGGAACTACCTCTGAGTTGATTGTTACAAGTGGAAAATCATGAATTTGGCCATTGGAAGCCCCTGGAAATCAGGGATTTAGAAAGCTATGAAAATTCCCAAGGGAGGGAAAAAGACCTAGGCAAAAAGATTTTATGGATAAATAGCATATTTGAGGAGGCAGGATGATGCCAAGTATGCACGGAAAAAGAGACTATTGTTTTCTTGTTGTTATGAACACTAATGATTGAGTGTGATGCAAGAGGAGTCTACTGAAGACTGAAAGACATTGCTGAGGAGGAGTTCCGAGTTATCCCTCATGGACTCATGGTTAGGCTAGGGGGTGAACTGGGAAAGTGATTTGGGTGCCCTGTTCTACGGTTTGGAGGAACGTGGTTGTTCCCTTTGCCTTCTCGTGATCTAGTTCAGACATGTTGCCCTACTCCTTCTCTGTTTGAATGATTTTATATCTAATGTAATATATTTGTTAAATCAGAACTGAAATGATTTTCATTTTCTATTCGAATGATTTGATAACTGATGTCATGTATTTATTAAATCTGAAATGAAATAATTTCCATTCTCTAGTGAATGATTCAATCACGGATGTAATGCATCTATTAATTATGATAGATAATAATGCATAGGAAAAATCATTTCGAATTCATGAAGCCTAAAGACTCATAGAGAACATATGGTAAATCTAATCTTGAGTGACCCCTTTCTGAACGAACGATAGAATTGGCCTTCTATTTGTTATGATAGTTGGAAGGATTATGCATGGTTAAATTCTGGAAGAAATCTCCTCTAAATTGGATTCACTGCTATTTTCTTTATTTTTATTTTTTTTGAGTGAAATCAATGCTGAGATTGGCATATTGGGAGTGGAGGTTATGCAGTAATTTCATTAATCTAATTGTATGAATAATGCCAAGAATGACATTCTGAGTTTTGTAAACTATGGTACATTTTTGAACAAGAGAGTATAGAAAGAAAAAATTATACTATATAATTTGCAATGACAGATCTATTATATGAACTACTTTAACAGTAAAGGAACCCGGATGCACCCTTTCTTATTACGGAAATTTCCTTTGCCCAAGGCTGTACAAATTCGTTATTCATATTTAGACTTTCCTGTTATAATAACGATGTAGAAAAATAAGATTTCATAAAGAACAAATTCAGAGGTATACAATTACTGCAAGCATATAATCAATCATTAAATTTTGGAGTTATGTGAATAACGAGAGCAGCTAATTTAGAAGTTATTTTATTTCAGAACATAGATACAGGATGAAGTTACAATACTTAAAATCCATCTAAATACCAGATCACAAAGTTTGTGTTTTAAGTACAACGGGTATAACATAAGAGAAAGATAAATTGTTTGACCATGTCTCAATAAAGGATTTGACCCTTTAAGTTCTTTTAAAAAACAACATTGTAGTAATAATGACTCGGGTGGGAATTGGCACTTCTCTACCCACAACAACCATACACTAGAATGAATTTATCCCATTCGGTACACTGGAGATTTTATTCTTTTGGAAGAAAACGGTAACAGGAACCCAAATACCTCTTGTTTAAAGCAACGACCTAAGTTCCAAGAACGACGAAGACATCCAATCCTGTAGAGAGACCGAGGAGATTTTATTAATATCAATCAACCAATAGAATATCGATAATGAAAGAATCCAATAAATTTACAGACTATACTTAGATGATGAATTTGGAAGTAGACTTCGCCTCCTTCTTGTATCCATGGAAGGGTCACTAAACTCGAAGGGGTGGACGGGGTGAAGAGTCACTTGATGGGTAGCTTGCATTTAAATCAGAGCCCCCATCATTAGTTCGTAATTAGTAAAGACCTTCCGGTTGCTTTCAGAACAATTAATAAACTCATGCTAAATATGATTCATAATAACTATTGTACTCTGCTAAAATGTATCCTGTATGGTCGCCCCTTCTTTTATCATAGTAAAGTTGTGTTTAACAATTGTTTTGATTTGGGGACAGCAAGAGAAAACAACTGATAAACCCTTGGGTAAAATGGGAATCCCCCTCTTGCAACAATTATTTTTTAAGTATTAACAATCCAGGTCATACATTCAAGACGATTGAACCACTGACAAGGGAAAAACCTCAGGTGAAGCTCTGGACTTAGGGATAATTATATACCATAGATGACAAAAGGAGAGAAATGAAATCTCGTATGAGACTTATAAGCATTAAAAAATCACCATATGAGTTGTGATACCCAAGCCACCCTTATCTGACTCGTTAAGAGATACCGGGGTGGATTACCAAGGATAATGGCTTTGAATATTTCTAAACTTAGTCATACCCTTACTCTGAGGAGCCACGTGCTATGAGGAGAGCATATGCACAGTAACAGAACCGAAAGAACTTAAGAGGACACTTTATGCTATTATAGAATAGACTCTATGTCTAGGTCTCCTTAAACATAACCTTAGGGAAGTTTCAAGATTGGGAGTATAAGACTAGGAACCTCACATTTGAGAGTTGATTCCAACTTGCCTTATGGATGAAAACCAGGAAGACTCACGCAAAAAGTAGAGAATACTAATAACCTAAATCTTGCACAATCGTTTATCAACACACTTTGTTAAAAGTTACAGTCCAAACATAGATAAATTCAGTATAACATCAGAAACACTTGCCTCGTTTAAGACAATTTTCTAGTGGGAGGGGTTCGTTCAACGCATATCCACGAGGTTGAATCATCATCATAAGCATTGGGAACATTTAGAGAAACCCTAGAGCATAGCTGCTAGATATACAGAAGAAACTTTGAGAATGAGGAGTAACCTCCAAGAACTCATCTACTAGAGATTAATGGAAATCTATACGTATGCACCATGGTTTGGGCAAGGTGGAGAAGTCCCAACGGGAACATTAAAACTCACGACAATCTCAAGGGTTAACATTCAAGAAGCCTTAAATTCTTTGAAAACAATTTTCTTTACACCACCTTGATCGTACCCATGTTAATCCCACCTCAGTCCTTGGGAAATCAATTTTGGTAAACAATCTGGATTATCGTTTATTTCTTAATCTTGAAATCGGTTAGGGTTCCATTTTGTTTCATCAAATTCTGTTAAGTAAGGAAAGGTCTCAGGCCAAGAGTTAGTTCGGATGGGATGAAAGTTATAAGTGAGTGGGTAATGTGTATAACTAGCCTTAACTACCACCTTCCAAGTCATAACACTTACACGTACTGATAGTCGATATGATAGTAATGGGTCTATAAGTAACCTGTCACACTAAACCTGAGGAAAACGTGTTGTCATTTCAGAATTTAAGGATTCTCGTCCATTATCACTCTCCCTGTAATGTGTTTTTCTTGGGAAATCAGAATTAATGGCATATAACCATTATACATTTTCACATTTAGTAGTGAGATGTCCTGCAACGACCCAAGTTGAATAAATGTTTAAATATTATAAAGTAAAATTTAATTAAAGAAAATAATTGTGGTTAACTAAGTAATACTTTAACTGCAGATCACATTTAATGACCTGAGAAACAAATTTAAGAGATCAATGAGAAATGTTATAAAATGGTTGCGTATGCAGAGAGGGATAGCTATGAATCCTGAGAAGATAAAAACATTAAGGGAGAACGAAGGACGGAGGACGGGGGCAGGTAAGGGAGTAATGAGGAGTCAGTGAAGGAGGAATAAGGGAGGAAGGAGGTTTACGTGAGAAGAGGGGATGACATTTTCTGGGGCAGAGAGTTTCAGACAAGGCTTATGATCAGTTGAGGCACCGAGTTGCTAGAGGTTTTAGGCATGGAGCCAGGATATCCATAGATATTTTGGAGCTAGGTAGTTTTCCTAGTTGGCAGGGAGGACAATAGTTTTGGGCAGTTATTTCTTGCTTGTGGCAGTGTTGATCTGTGTAGCAGGTAGCAGGAGGGCAACAACAAGTTAGCAAGGCAACAGAAATTAGCATCAGAACCAGGTAAATTGTTAAGTTATGTATTTATCTCATTCTGAAATAAAAGCATTATTCATTGATAAATTTAAATTACTGAAGTTTCTATTATGAAGATTGTTGTTATGTTATGAATTTATTATCTCAGTTCGTTAAATAAATTGCTTATGAAAGAAAAATGATGTTTAGAAATATTTGGTTGTTACATATGGTATCAGAGCGTCTTAGTTCGAAATATGGGCCTGAGGGCCAAAACCCCGAGTGTTAACTCCAGCCACGCTTAAACTACAAACAAAACACGTTCAGTTTGACCCAATATGACTGATACAGTATCCGAAAATATACTCAGGTAGTACCCCTAAGTTATCCAAGCATATGATCTCATAGATATATCACAAGTAACCACTTTAGGCAATAACCTTTAACTGGATCATGTATGGTTACTACAGTTTTAGTCTAAATATTCAAAGGAACACCCTTTAAAATAGCAGTAGCGAACCAGATAGTTTGAAGGATAACTTCCCACAAAATGGCTACCCTTAAAGCAGCCAGATAGAGCTATTAAGCACGAAAAAGAGAAGTCATAACTTAATTTTATTTGAGCAATGCTTGTCAATGAAGTTTCGGGTAGAGTAGACACCTGAAATCGATAAAATGTCGAGGGAAGCTTCTATCGAAGGCTTGAAGTTGGAAATATCCAATAACTACATGAATTATACTAAATAAAGTGCAAAAGGACATTTGCAGGACCTTGAAAAGGACTACTTCATCTCGAACTTAACTAAATGAGGAACTGCCAATGTGGAGCAGGAAAAAGGAAATTTTTGAAGACTTGTATTGCGCAGGAAGTGTGTAAACTACTTGTCTATTTTAGCCTAGGTGAATTTTTAATAATGAAAAATCTCAGGAACTATAGACCCATACAAATTTTAACCGTGCCAAGGAAAGTTGTCTATAATGCAAGAGAACGGATATGAGCCATCAGATCTCGGGCAAAATCCCGTCAGCCGTTAGATCTCGAGAAGTTGCGCGGGGTTTAAGTCCTAGTGTGCAGAGGAGGAGTCCCGGAAGAGTCATCAGGATATCAGAGTCATCGGGGTTTTGTTAAGCCAGAGAATCGAGACCTTGTGGTTCTCGAAATCCTAAGGATGGATCCTAGCCGTTGATCTCGGAAGGACACGCATCAGCATTCTGGGAGCCATCGGGATTTTACCCATTTGAGATTTCAGGAGTGTAGAATCGTTGCGTCAAGAAATCGCGATCCACGATTTCTCGATAGTATCAGAGCCATCCAAACAGCAGGGACATGTGTCAGGAGATCCCGCAGATTCGGAGATCAGGGAATTGAAAGTCCCATGCACATGACAATGAGAATTGTGATATCCCGATATGCGATTTCTCAACGGGTACAAGGACAGAGTGCAGACCACCAGGGTTAGAGTGGTGGACAGGTGTTGCGCCACACCAAACGATCACAAATCGAGGTTCGGGAAAAGACAAGTCCCGGAACTCATAGGTTTTAAATTCGTGAACTCACGAACTCTGATACACCGAGGGAGAATAGGTGTCAAAAGGTCAACTCTTGCAGGGGTCGATGCCAAGTGGCATCGGGGATCGAGATTCGGGGATCCGTGAGGACAGTGGATCACGACAGCGCAAATGTTGATTTCTCGACGGAAAAGTTCCCGATAAAAGAAAGGAACCCCGACGAGATTTGAGACATTTATTTCGAGGACGTGTGTTAGAGGATCCCGAGGAGTCGAGGTTCAGCATATTGGAGTTTTCGGAGGCAAGAAACTCTTGCAGCTTGAATTTGCGATTCACGATACCCCGACGGAGGAGTCATGTGGGCCACGACGAGAAATAGTGGAGGATAGGTGTCAAAGGACCATGTGTTGGAGCTGTGAGAAGAGATCACAGTCGTGGATCTCAGACACGACATGCGTCAAGGATCCAGGAAGAGTTGGAGAATCGGGAAATCAACATTCCTGAGGTTGAAGGAAATAGGACATTGAAAGTCCCAAAATACCGATGTAATCAGGATCATCCATTGAAGGGACATGTGGCAATCATCTAGCACCATTGGAGAAAACTCCATAGGAGGGCTTCATCGGGAATCAGGATATCGAGATTCCTGGGAACATAGCAAGAAGAGTTGCGAAATCGCAAAACGCGATTTCCCGATGAGCCAAGGGAAAATGGGGCCCATGGAAGGGTCAACGGTGGACAAGTGGTAGATTGCATTGCGGGTCGGGATATCCCGAGTTTCGTGGACAAGGTTTCCATGCACTACAAAATTGCAAACCCCAAAAGCCCGACGTAATTAACTTAACTCTTAACCCTTCATTAAAAGAATTAATTAAAGACTATTTAATTAAGACTCAATCACATCGCGAAATCGGAGATCGGGGTTTCGTGATTCAAGTTACATCGATTCTCTGTTACAGGGAAACCCCGAATCCCGATTTCATTAACATTTAACTCACAAAAGTTAAAGTTGTAACCCACTTTAAATAAAATTTTAGGGGGGGCGCTGAAAATTTGTATTCGTTGACCAAGGTAAACGCCTAAAGGCGTCACAAATTTTGAATTGATGAAATTCTTGCTCGATGAGGACCGAAACCCCGATGGGGAACCATAAGGAAACGGTCACATAGGAACCGGTCACATGGACCTCAGCATAGACAAAAAGGGGCGAATGCACAAGGAAGAGGCACATCGAGTATCAGGATATCTGGAATTCAGTAGACACGGGATTCATGCAATTCGATATTGCGATATCCAAAACCCCGATAAGGGACAAAGCTGTGGCCTTGTGGTATAATGGTCATATGGACCAAGAACTTAGCTCAAAGGGCTAACGCATAAGTAATGCATCGGTAGATCGGTAATCGGGAGACTGCAAGGGTAGAGGTTTATGACAGCGGAAGTCACAAAACCCCGAATCCCGACAGAAAGTATGACGCTGGTCACATGGGAAAGGGTCGTATGGGCCTAGAACATAGCCAGGAGGGGCTAAAGTCTAAAGGGGGCGTATCGACATATCGGGGATTGCAGATCCCATGGACAGGGGTATCAGGGTGTTGAAAACCATGAAATCCCGATAAGGGATAAGACTACAGTCACAAGGAGAGGTCATGTGGACCACGGGCATAGCTTGGAGGGCTAATGCACTAGGAGCATATCAGAGATCGGAGAATCACGAGTCTTAAGGACATGTGAGGTTCAACATTTGGAACCCTGAAACTCTGATGTAGGATAGGGCTAGGGTCACATGGAACGATGGTCATATGAGATAGATGTATAGCTTGAAAGGCTAGCACATAAAGTGTCGTATCGGTGAATCAGCAATCGGGAGTTTGAAGGAACATAAATTCTTGACATTGGGGATTACAAAACCCCGAAACCTGATAAATAGGATTCCTAGGGGGAAATTTGGGCGCGGTCTCGGGCAGAGGCCATGAAGAAAGGGAAAGACCTATGGGTCGTATATCGACCAGTGATTCCCGGGGGAATCCAAAGGGCCGCTTCGACCCGGTTGATGAAATTGAATGATCCTGTATACACATATAACAACATATATACCCATATAACAACAGGTATACACCGACGAATGAATTTATAAATACAAGTGAAATAAATTGAAAGAAAAATGTCGAAATCCGTACAGGGCTGGAATTACAAGCAAATCATTTCTATATCGCACTGCAAAAAAAAAATAGAGGAAATTACCATTCTTTACCACAGTATAAGGAAGGGTTATGTAATTTCTTGATTCGATCAACCCCGCGTTCTTCACGGAGGTACCTAGACTTTGTACAAGCTGACGAACTAAACCGTGCCTCTTACCATACCTAAGGGAGAACTCCGCAAAGTTTACAGACAGGGGATTGGTTCCCAACATTTCAAAGAGACTGGACTCCAAGTCCTGGATCTTGTCAGTGTCCACATCAATATACTTTGTTTCTGCAAAATGAGCTGGAGCGGATACAACAATAACCAGTGCTATCGAAGTGCTTAGAACAATGGTGAGGATGTGAGTGATGGCAAGGGAAATCCAGGAAACCTCTGAACAGAACAAAGGCAGATCTTTGGAGGAGAAAGAATGATGTGAGGAGGGTCTCAGTGAGTGAGAAGGACGTGTAGGGATTCGAAGCGTTGACAGGTGTAGAATTTGGGGGTTAGGTACGAGGAAGCTTGAGAAGCCGGACGGTCACGTGGAACCCATGCGTGCCCGAATCCTTGTGTGTATGTTTAATTATTTTTATATATATTTTAAAGTGTAAAAAAAAAAAAAAAAATTAAATAAATAATTTAGTATAAATAATTTATATATAAATAAGGTCAAGTTAGTTTAAATTAAAGTAAAGTTAATTTGGGTTAAATTAAGGTGATAATAATTTTAAATTAATTATTTTATTTAAGTGTAAGGTTAATCTACCTTAAAGTTCCATGTTAACCAAGATCAGACGCTTAATCCTAACCCAAACCTAGCCAATCCCCTAATGGAGTAATGTCTGTTTACAGACAAGTAAAAAAAAAACTTATGCCTAACCTTGTTTCTAAGTTTAAGTAGCACCAATTTGAAACGTCCTCAAACTCACCCTGATAGCTTTGGGGTGATGCAAGTTAAGTCATACAAAATGGTCAGGACTCGAAGGGGTCGAGGCCGGGGAGCGTCATCACGGGCACCACCAACACCACCAACACCCCCAACGCCACCAACACCATCAGGACCACCACCACCATCGCCCGAACTAGCCCTCATACTGCGCTCGTTGGAAGCCATTAACGAGACTTTAAAGGGGCGCCAACTAGTAGGGACTGAAGTGGAAATCCCACCATCTGGAATGGGTAATCCAGAAGCATCAAGGAATTCAAGGGGAGAATTTCCACCTGAAGACATCACGCGAGAATTGCAGAAGATCAAACTTTCGGAGTTTGCCAGAGGTTGCGCCACTGAACACACGAAAGAATGGTTGGAAGGCATGACAAGGTGCTTTTCCTTAAGAGACTATGCGTCCAAATCAAAGGCAAAGATCGCAATTTTTCAGTTAAGAGACAACGCCTTGAACTGGTGGGGCAACTTGGAAAGACAACTACACCTTTCCCCAGACACAGTATATTGGGAACTTTTCGAGGAAAGTTTTTGAAGGAAATATCTACCATCATACTACGAGGAACAACAAGTAGGGGCATTTCATGCCTTAGTACACGGAAACAGAACTGTAGAAGAATATGAGATCAGGTTTATGGAACTAGTCAAGTATGTTTCGTATATGGACAATGACCAGTGACAGGCAGAGTGCTTCGTTTATGGATTGAATCCAAAGATAAGAGCTATGGTGTGGATGTGGAAACCGCCTTCAGTAGTGGAGGCGGTAGAAAATGCACGTTATGCGGAAGAACACATGAACTTAACAGGGGGTACAAGATCGACATTTCCGTATCGCCCTGGATTCGTACAGAGAAGAGTGTAATTATGCTTTATATCAACTATGAAGGTCAAGTGATTCCTGAGACAAGGGTGTCAACTTTATGTAGTGGAGGCAGTAAAATAAAGGAAGGTACCCTCATTAGATCAGTACCCAGTTTTGTCAGAGTTTTAGGATGTTTTTCCGAACGAGTTACCAGGGTTACCTCCGGAGAGGGAGCTTGATTTTACTATTGAGCTAAAACCTGGTGCAGAACCAATATCTAAGACTCTGTATCGGATGATGGTGCCGGAACTTTGTGAATTGAAAATGCAGTTGAAGGAGTTACTAGACTTAGGGCTAGTAAGGCCCAGTGTCTCACCTTGGGGCGCACCAGTAATTTTTGTAAAGAAGAAGGATGGATCCTTACAACTATGTATAGAATATAGGGACTTGAACCGTGCTACAGTGAAGAATAGGTACCCAATGGTACGAATAAGTGACCTCTTCAATCAGATGAAAGGAGCAACGGTATTCTCAAAGATCGATTTGCGATCTGGGTATTATCAGTTAAGGATTAAGGAAGGTGATATCCCAAAAACTGCCTTTCGAACTCGATTTGGACATTACGAGTTTGTTGTAGTACCTTTCGGATTGACTAATGTGCCAGCAGTGTTCATGAGCCTCATCAATGATGTATTCTAGAAGTACTTAGATCGATTTGTACAAGTTTTTCTCGATGACATTCTCATCTATTCCAGGAATGAAAGAGAACACGAGGAACACTTGTGAATAATGTTGTCTTGCCTTAGGGAGAACAAATTGTATGGGAAGTTGTCGAAGTGTTCCTTCTTCCAGAAAAAGATACACTATTTAGGTCATATAATTTCCGGTGAAGGAATCTCTCTGGACCCAGAAAAGGTAAAGGCCATTATGGAATGGCCAGTGCTGAAAAATGCCCATGAGGTGAGAAGCTTCATGGGGCTAGCGGGTTATTATCGGATATTTGTTGAAGGATTCTCAAAAATAGCAAAACCCATCACCACTTTGCAATAGAAGGGGGTCAAGTATGAGTGGACAAAATAATGTGATAGCGCATTCATTGAACTTAAGAGGTTACTAACTAGTGCGCCAATTTTACGGGTGCCAGATATGGAAAAGGACTTTATGGTCTGCACGGATGCCTCGAAACAAGGGTTGGGGGCTGTGTTAATGCAGGATGGAGGAGTGATAGCTTATGCATCAAAAAAGTTGAAGAAACACAAAGAGTTATACGTGACTCATGATTTAGAGTTGGCAGTTGTAATGCTAGCTCTGAAACTTTGGAGGCACTATCTTGTGGGGCAAAACTTTGAACTCAAAATGGAACATCAAAGATTAAAACATCTCTTCACTCAAAGAGATATGAATTCCAGGCAAAGTCGATGGAGTGAGTTTATGAGTGAGCACGATTTTGGTATTTCTTATATAAAGGGAAAGGAAAATCTGGTCGCAGATGCCTTGAGTAGGAGACCACATATCTTCTCCTTGGTAACCTTAAAGGTCAGTCTGAGGGAACATGTGTTGACACAAATACTAGGAGACAGTTGGTATTTAAAGGTTACTTCAAACCTCTAGAAAGGGAGGCAATTAGACCCAATGTATGAAGGATATAATCTAGAAACAGACGGATTGTTAAGATATCGAGGAAGGATGTACATCCCTGAGAATGGGGATATTCGAAGCATCATACTGAAGGAAGCCCATAGAGCACTTTATTGCGCACATCTGGGTGTGAAGAAGATGTATGTGGAGATGAAGAAACTCTTCTTTTGGGTAGGAATGAAGCGCGATGTAGTCCATTTTGTCGCCAGATGCCTAGAGTGTCAACAAGTGAAGGTCAATCACCATCACCCGACAGGCCTCCTACAACCAGATGATGTCCCTATGTCCAAGTGGGAAGTCATCTCAATGGATTTTGTTGTAGGGTTGTCGTTCACATCTCATAGACACAATGCCATTCTTGTGATAGTGGATAAGTTAACCAAGAGTGCTCATTTCATTCCGGTTAGAGACACCTACGATGTCACTGATGTGGCATGAGTGTTCATAAGTGAGGTTATCCGTTTGCATAGGATACCGAAGAAGATTATTTCAGATAGGGACTCCAGATTCACTTCTAGATTTTGGACAAGTTTACAGTCAGCATTTTGGACTCAATTAAACTTAACCACAACTTATCATCCTGGAACAGATGGGAAAACCAAGAGAGTAAATCAAGTTATGGAAGACATTCTTAGGATGTATGTAATGGATAATCAAACCCAGTGGGAGAAGTACCTACCTTTGGTAGAGTTTGCATACAATAACAGTTATCATAGTTCCATCGGAATGCCACCATACGAAGCTTTGTATGGAAGGCCATGAAGAACACCATTGAGTTGGGATAGACTAGAAGACCGAGTAACAGTTGGGCCATAATTGATTCAGGAAATGGAGGAATAGGTGATTCAGATCAGACAAAGACTAAATGAAGCACAAGATAGACAGAAAAGTTATGCGGATTCACACAGGACCGACCGAAATTATGAAGTGGGGGACCAAATTTTCATTCGTATCAAACCTAATAAGAGTACCATATGGTTCGAGAAGGGGAAAAAGTTTTCACCTCGGTTTATAGGGCTATTTAGGGTCCAAGAGAAAATTGGACTCATTACCTATCGTCTCGTACTACCACCCCACTTGCATAAAACTCATAATGTATTTCATGTATCTGTTTTATGTCATTGTGTTTCTCATGAATCACATAAACTAAATTGGAAATAATTGCAGGTATCGGATGTGGGAACCCTCACGGTAGAACCGTTATGCATATTGGACTGTAGAGTCCGACAACTCCGAAACTGTCTGGTAGATCAAGTTAAGGTCTAGTGGGACAAGTATAGTCCCGGATCTGCTACTTGGGAGGATGCTGAGACACTACAGCGAGATTATCCCTCACTATTTTGACCACCTTGAGAATATGTTTCTCGAAGGTGGGGTGTATGTAACACTACCTTTTGATTTAGACAGCCAGGATTACCTGAGGCCTATACACTCTATTTCCTAGTCACAATGAAACTATTAAGTGATATACTTAAACTTTAAACATATGAAACTTAATGATGTTTAAGTGTTACTAATGATGATGTATGTAATGCGATCTATTATGTGAATGTAAATCTTACGAATGTTTAAATGATATTGATGATGATGTATATGATGCGACATATTGTGAGAAAGTGAAATTGTTGAATGTTTAAATACTATTAAAATGATGTTGGATGCGATAAAATCTATTATGGGTAAATGATAATCTTGTGAATGGGTGATGAGTTTCAATTATGGGATATTATGAAATCTAATCCTAATGGAAAAAAAAATATGATGTTAATGTATCGGTACGAGGATACGAAATTGAAATGATAATAGTATGCAATTACATGATGATAATGTATAGAAATGTATGAGTTGTGTTACAGACTAACCTGCAGGTTATGGGCTATGAAATAGCCAAGAGATAATGATGATGAAAGTGGATATGAGGACCACTAACCGAGAAACATTATGGTATGAATAATGTATGTGAAATTTATATTGATTTGGATGCATTGCTATGATATGTGGACTAGTGTATGATTTTTGTACTAACACTGCCCAAAACCGAATAAATGGTGACAAACCCTCCAGCAACACGGTGCCCCTGTATGTTCAATTGTAGGGTGTTGACCCTAGTTCTGATAGGAGGGGTGGAGGTATTTCCCACCGTGTATCCTCCATTTTAGGGCATGGACCCTAGATATGATTAGGAGGGATGGAGGCATTTCCCACCGTGTATCCTTCGAAACCTGAAGTCATGGGAGAATGGTGCTATTTCACGCTCCCCAAGACGTGTGATAATGACTATCAATTGCCTGTTAGGGAAGCTTGGTTGAGATAGCGACACTTCCACTTACGAGTTATATTTGGATTTAGGTCAATATAGTTGATGCTCTAAGATAGTCTAGCAGAGGAAGGATAGCAATGGAGATGGAAGTAGGTTAGGGAGGAAGGATGAGTAGTAATAGTTGAGACAATATGGAGATCTGTCTTGTGGTGGAATTTGATTTCGTCCCTTCAAAAAAAAAAATGTATATATATGAATATTCATTATTATGTAACTAAACCACAGTTGTTTAAAATAAATTATTGAACCGGATAATTGTGAAAAAAAATAAAAATTAAAACAATTGATTGATTGTTGTCTTTTATAAAAGACTAGTCTTGCTGACTGGATTGAATGCATACATAAATTACTAAAGGATGATAGTTTTGATTATTAGTACATGCACGAGACTTGCATGTACTAGCTACACATGCATTTCTTGTAGATATACACTAGTATGTATGAGCTTTCTTGACATTACTGATAATGTCAGTTACTTGTTGTGAATGTGTGAACCATGCTCTTTTCCTTTGTACCATCAGATACCTTAACTTTGAGACGAAGTTTCTTGAAGGGTGGGTGTATGTAATGACCCAAGTTGAATAAATGTTTAAAGATTATAAAGTAAAATTTAATTAAAGAAAATAATTATGGTTAACTAAGTAATACTTTAACTACATATCACATTTAATGACCTGAGAAATAAATTTAAGAGATCAATGAGAAATGTTATAAAATGGTTGCGTATGTAGAGAGGGATAGCTATGAATCCCGAGAAGATAAAAACATTAAGGGAGAACGAAGGATGGAGGACGGGGGCAGGTAAGGGAGTAATGAGAAGTCGGTGAAGGAGGAATAAGGGAGGAAGGAGGTTTACGTGAGAAGAGGGGATGACATTTGCTGGGGCAGAGAGTTTCGGACGGGGCTTATGATCAGTTGAGGCACCGATTTGCTGGAGGTTTTGGGCACGGGGGTCAGGATATCCATAGATATTTTGGAGCTAGGTAGTTTTCCTAGTTGGCAGGGAGGACAATAGTTTTGGGCAGTTATTTCTTGTTTGTGGCAGTGTTGATCTGTGTAGCAGGTAGCAAGAGGGCAACAACAAGGCATCAAGGAAACAAAAATTAGCATCAGAACCAAGTAAATTGTTAAGTTATGTATTTATCTCATTCTAAAATAAAAGCATTATTCATTGATAAATTTAAATTACTAAAGTTATTATTATGAAGATTGTTGTTATGTTATGCATTTATTAGCTCATTTCGTTAAATAATTTTCTTATGAAATAAAAATGATTTTTAGAAATATTTGGTTGTTACATGTCCATAAAGATATAGTCGGGCTAAGGGTAATAGTGTAGACTATGATGCGAGTGATTATAAATATTTATAACCCATTATAATCTACTAGTTATTTTTCACTTAAGTAGGGATAAGGTTCGTTAGTGATCATAAATTAAAGGATTTTTGGTAAGCCCTAAATGGTGAAAGGAAGAGGTATATGATTTCCATGCAGTAATATTTAGATCAGATGTATCTTTAATTTCAGAACTAATGACTCACAATTTTTTTTTAATTGGAAAAATTGGGAAACATTACAACCTTAAATCAAATCTTTAGGATTATTTCGTTTTACTTAATTATTGAATTTATTTACCTCATTCCCCTTTTGATTTAGTTAATAGTTTAGTTTTAGTCTTCTCACCTAACTTAGACTTAGAATTAATTTTTGAATAGGCTTAGACTTCCACGTGGGATTTACGATTAATCATTTCAATCCTTAATTATTTAATTAAATCCGACAATTCTTAAAGATTTTACAAGGTTCGATTATTCACTCAAGGTTTTCTAGGCCACCTAGATTCGTTGATTCAATTTTCTTTTTAACTAACGTGACATGCCCTTCAAGACACACTCCCATGCATTCAAGGGTGTCACTTTCCTTTTTACTGGTTTTGGCATTTGTCCAACCCCTCAGGTCATAACTCCATTAGGGAGAACTTGTGAGAGACTAAGGGATTCTAAGGAATAAGGGCCTTGCCTTATTGTGTGGCCCTTAGAAATACTCATGAGCGTTTGTGATCCGAATGGATCTCCGCACGTGAAAGAACTTCTTAATTTGCGCCATGTTGTTTTTAAAGGTGGCGACAAAAGTGTTTAAGTGGATTAAAATGATGCTTTCTTGAGTTTTATTTCTGACGCATTTAATTATGCATTTCTAGGAAAAATACTTCATGCATTTTTCATATTAGTTTGATTAATGATTTTATGAAGTGCTCATGCATTTAATTATGCATTTTATGAGCTTTAATAACTCATACATTATTATTATTCACTTGTACTTAAAATGATTAATATTTGTGAGAGAAAATTTGTCTCACATATTATTCATTTATTAATTATGGAAATTGGTTTTCATGTGAGAAACCACCTCACACCAATTTGCCATTTTTCTCAATTATAGGTTGAGAGAATCAAGGGCATGGTTGGAAAGTCTTTGGGTAGTTTTGAGACTTTTCCATTTTTGATCCTAAGATGGTTGAAGATCCTACTTTTAAGGATCTTGTTTTTTCCTTCTTTGTAATTAGATCCTACAATTGTGAATCTTGTAATTAATGCTCTTAGTTGGAGAGTGAGTAAGGAAAAACTATATATATTCCTTATGTGAGCCATGTTTGAGGAAGAAAGGAGAGAGTGCTTAGCTATTGAAAGCCATAGTGCTAAGCTAATGAAGAGCCATAGTGCTTGAATGTAAGAGAGTTTTGAGAGCTCACTTTGAAGAAGCAATATAGAAGATTTTCATTCCAGTTGAAGCAGGTCCGGAGACGTAGCCCTAGAGGTGGAGGGGTGAAATTCGTTATCAACATCGGTTGTCTCTCTCTTATTTGCCTTCATGTGTTTTTTCTATTCTATGTTCATTTACTTATGTTTATGTGTTTTTATGCATTATGATAAATGAACTAATATGCTCAATAAAACCTATATAAGCCATAGTCAATTTAAAGATCCTCACATTGTAAACATTTGGGAGAGTAGTACTCGATCCATTTTCAGATCAGTTTGTGTCAGTCTACCCTCACGACATTGTGCAGTTATCAAACTAGGTAATCGTTAGCCTAAAATCCGAGCCATGGTGGGAGTGTTAGTAGGCTGTGACAGGGACATTGTCAGGCCTCTCTCTCAATATCTAGTCTATGTGCATGGCCCCTTTACTGTTGATGTGAGTCAGATTAGAAAGCAATCATTAGCTTGCATCCATCAACAAAACATTGTCAATGATCCATATACAAATTCATACTATAATCGATTATATGTCACATATGCATAAATGAAATACTCAAACCAATACAATCTTCTCCTTGACTCAATTTGGAGTCCAAGGAGGTCCATTGATGCCATCGAAATCCACAGTTTGTCAATGTCCTACACACTCAGGGGAAACTCGTCAATAACATATGTCAATACACATATATCAATAACATCAAGCATAACCATCAACATCATCATAAAAACCTATAAGTGAAATATATAACCATGTACTATAACCGGATCAGTTGCACACAAATGTCCTCAAAGAATAAGTCCATAACATGTGATTACAAGAGCAGGATGTTACATTTTTAGTAATAGGGAACACTTATTACATGGAATACATTTTTTCCTTTACAACAAACTTATTTGATCCCAACATATGTCCTTGAATAAGTTGTCCTAAACCATAGTTGATATAAAACGCATGGTTGTGTGTTGATCTTGATTTTATTTGGTTTCTTTTAATATGACATGTTAGAACTGTATCTTATAGGAGAAACAAAATACACTCCACAATGAGTGCTTTCCCATGTATTCACTTCTTCATTTGGTAAAGGCAATCGAACCTTTTCATTTAAACATTTTTAACAAATTGACAACAAAACATTCGATTGTCATATCTTTATAATGTAGTTTTTCCAACTTGCAAATTTTTTTTTTCAGCCAATGAATTTCTCAAAAACAAGAATATGTCTTCTCCTTCCACAAATGTAAGAGACATTAATGAAAATCTAAAAATTTAACAATCAAACCATCTATAATTATAATTGTAATGAAATGTATGTTTATTAAAAAAAATGTATTGATATACAAATTTAGTGACAAATGAATAACCAACCAAAAATGTCTCAACTATGTAATATTTTTTCTAAATAACACATAAAATTTACTACTCTTATAATTTATAGATTCATCAGCTTGACCACTCTTTTATCTTGTACCATTAAAATGATCACGTTCTTTGTGAACCATTTTCAATGTATTGAAGATGAATAATTTTCAATTTACTGAAGATGAAAAATTTTCAATTAAATCTTAATAAGAATCTTTAGTTTATTTGTTTTGAAAATATTCATTTAACTACAGGATTAATCATCATAGATATATTATATGTGTTTTTTCTAATGATAATCTTGAAAAATGATAATCTTGGAAAATCAGTTTTTTTATTTCATCGATTCTTTGCAAAATTACCTTCAAATCCTTTATGAGACACAAATAAGATATCTTCACTAAGTTATGTTAGTTTACTTCCAATAATCTAGTCATGAAAGGAATGAGGGGTCAAAAATGCTTATTGATTATATGGTAGACACAAAGGTTGTTAACGAATAATGATATTATTATTGTTTGTTATATATAGATAGATAATAAATTTCAAAACCAACGTGATTTTTTTTAATTATAAATTTCAATACCTGGACTTGCTTCTCATACTCGGTTCTCATGGCATTCCAAAAATGTTTCAATCATTTGATAGTAATATATCTAATGGTTTTAGATGTCAGTTATCTTAATACCAGAATTAATCTAGTAGTATAAATTGCAAAATATGGTGGGTCTTAATTCACCTTATCACTCAAACTTCTAAATTATATGAAAGGTCGAGTGCTAGTTCTCTTCATCATTTTATTGCTAAAATTGAAAGAAAGGGTGTGCACTCTTACTCGTCACTCGAACGCAAAAATTGTTAGAAAGGATGAGTACTCCTCAACACTCAAATGCCATTATTATGAGACATGTAGGTGTTCTTTTTCCTAGTTATTCAAATGTATAAATTGTGAGAAGAGGTAGGTTAGCGTAGATGTTCCTTGTCATTACTCAAATTCCTAATTTCTAAATTAAAATAGGGGAAGTGTACTCAAATGTTTAAATTGTGACAAAGAGTATGTGTTCTTCTACCCCTTCACTCAAATGCTTAAATTCTAAGGACTAGTTCTCTTTGTCCTCATCACCCAAATTCCTAAATTATTAGAAATACAATGCACTTTGTATCTTCATCACCCCAATTCCTTATGTCACAACCCTATACTATTAAGCAAATTTGGAACCAAGATGTCACACTTGGTGTCGTGCAGAACCAATACACTTGTGAACATATCCAAACCACACTTTTGGGTTTCATGAAGGGGGTGTATGTTGGACATGTTGGACAGGTTCTAACAATGCATCATTTTGTGAGGACTTGAGGAGTGGCTTCATGGAATTTATTGGATTCATGACAAGTCACGAGTTATCTTATTTCCAACTAATTAAGGAAGCACCATAAGGTAAAACAAGATTCATGTCTAGTGCATGTATGTTGTTAAGTCAACAAAGAAACAAAATAGTGCATCATGAAGTAGAGAATATGGAACAAAGTGTTTGGTGTCTAGACAAAGTGCCCAAGGAAAATGGAGGATCATGGTCCCAATCTTTGGAAATAAGAGTCAAAGGAAGCTTGCTTGTTACACATTTTGGGGAAAACTTGAGCTCAAACCAAAGAGTTGATAAGAGGCCCACACATATAAATAGGCAATCGACACTTCAGTTTGAATGATGAAGGGGATAGTAAAAGAGTTTCCAATTCATTTTGGCATCGACAAAGTAAAGGGATTAGGCATATATATTTTTAGATAACATGTCTATTTATGGCTATATTTGTCTAAAGTTAGTCTCTAGATGGATTTGATTGAGGATTATATTTTCGTTAGATATATGTGTGACTACTGCCAAGTTTCAATGAAGATGGGGGTTTATATGGACAAAATTGGGCACATTGGTGGGTTCATCATTGGTGCAAATGGATTCTTCCAAAATCATTGATCAATTGGATTAATGTTTTGTATCGGGTGTATTTTCAATGGAGCCTGACATTTTTATTAGACTAGTGTATTGTACTTGGACATTTTTCTTAAGAAATTGCTCACTATATGGTTTTTCCATTGGAAAATTATGTTGAGTACTAGTTTATTATGGTTGTGTTTATGTCTGTGCTTTGTTGTTTGAAAATCAATAAGAATTGAAACAATAAAACATTGTGTTGGAATATTGTTTAAGATGAATTCTTTTGCATAATTGTAACTTGGAAAATAAAGTTGGTGTTGGTTGTTGTATGTAGGAATAGTTTTGAAGTGTGTGTCATTGTTGAGCTTTTCCAAAAGTACTTATCAACATTAAAAGTACTTTTGGCCAAAAACATAAAATTTTGTTAACTAGAAAATTTTCCTTATTGGTGGTATCAAAGCTCATGTGAAACGTGAAAAGGATGGACTATCCAAGTGCTAAGAGGAAATTACAAGTTGGTTTTGTGCACAACATAAGAATATGACCAATGGTTGATTGGTGGCAATGAAGGTGAAGAGAATGTCACATAAGTACATCAACATAAACGGACAAATATGGATTTTCCAAAATGGAGTAACAAATCATTATTATGATGAAATGGTTGTCCTTATTTATATGAAAGTTAGACAATCTCAAGAATGATATGGTGTTTGTGAAACCAATGTTGACCAAGGGTTCAACAGGTTTATATTGGAAGGAAAGGGAGCTATAGACAAATGATAAAAACATGGATTCTATTGCATTGTAAAAAATTTCTTAGTACATGAACCAATCTTTAGAAGATATGCATCAACTTACAAAAAACACTATGTCAATGTTGTGACCATGCTTCTGACTAACCATGGAATTTTTTTGGTGAAGATGTTATTAAAGATCTCATAGATGAAATTTTTTTACACTTTAGAATGAGATGAGACAAAGACTTGGATGATTGGACACATTATCTAGTAGACAAGAGCATGAGAACTAGCTTACAAACACACATTTCAGTAAGATGAACTTTTTCCATAGGTGCGAGCATGAGCCATTGCTCTCTATGCTATGCAATGATATGACAATTTTAAAAATGTAAAAATGGTTTGTACTTAAAGTATAAATGATATTTGTGAGTTGATAATTACAAAGTAGTTAATCCTTGCCTAATTTATTTATTTAATAAAGTAAAATCAATCACACCTAAATTAAAATAATTTATGATATACTTTCAAATACAAAATATACAAATTTAAATTGGATTTATATAAACGTTCAAATGCATGAGTAATTTATACTCTATTGAATTAACTTGCCAAAACTAAGGTTCGATCGATTTTGTGCAAACCACAAACATCATGTTTAAGCATAGAGCTTGACCAACTTAAGGATAAAACCTCCAAAATCTTGATATGGGTAGTAGTGTACATTTGAAGGAACTTTAGTTTTAAATGTTGTACATGCATGGTCATGCATCGAATGTTCCAGGTTTGGGAGTGAATGTCCTATGACACATAGTCATAGGAACAATCGTAGCCATATTCAAGCTTATAATTTATTTTACATGTAATACTGTAATTAGAAAGACAATATAATTAAATAAAACTAAGGTTTTGGTCATCGTATTACTTGTAAATATAAGAACTTCTATCTTCCAAATCATGCATGGTATGCGTTTTACAAGAGGTCATTTGTACAACACAATACAATGGCTATGTATTTACTAGCATAGTCGCAAAATGTTATGTATTAAGTAAATGTTAAAAGTAATATGTAGTCCAATTGACATTAGCTGAAAACAATCTTTAGCTCTACTATCACTCCACCCAGAATCAAAACAAATGATTAAGGAATATATATATATATATATATATAACCTTAAAAGCAATTCCAAATCACAGAAAATAAAATAAGCTGGGAATCTGGTTCGTAAATATTTCTAAAGACTTCGAGGTAAGCATAGACTAAGCTGCACTGAAAATATTGAGACTCTGAGATAACTGCTCAAACTCAGACAAAACTTTGATTTCAGGATAAGCACAGACTACCCTCACATTGCTGAAACTCCAAAATAAACATAGATTGCATCATTAGTGATTTTTGGGTTGCACCCTTGCTACAAAAAGCTTGTCTCCCCACCAGACTCACATCATGCAATTCTGTACAGTGCAGGCTGACGCCATTGTTTGCATTCCCCATAGTAGGGTTTAAATCTGGCTTTGATGACATCTACTTTTTAGGAACCAATATGATTGTAACCTGGTCATATGGATGTTGCTGTACATGTATATATGCTGTATAACTTAGGAATGTAATTGTTTTTACGAAAAAAATTACTGTACATGTATGTATGCTGTGTGAATGTATGCCCTATGTTATATAAGGAGTTGTTTAACTGTTTTATGTTTTAGTTTTTTTCATCTGAATTTTGTTGTTTAAATCTGTTTGAAATTACAATTTTTTTTAACTTACATTTTTGAATTTAAAAATAAATTTAATCTGCTGAAAAATCTTGAAACATTTAAATTATAAAAAACAACCACTCAAATGTGCAAATCAAACAATCACTTGCCAAATTTCAAGATTCTGAAACTATATAAAATAAAAAAAACCTAAAACGTTTAACGTAAGGCATATACCAGCGGGTCATTACTATTTCTATATGTCGTTATTATTTCTATATTATAAAAAATTATATATGAGCCGTTATTATTCCTATATAGTAAAATATTATAATTTATATGTTGAAATGACTGAATGCATTTATGTCTAATTAATAAATTTGTCTTTACGACATAGTTCTGCGTTTTTGCAAAACCATAGAAAAAATAGAATACTTTAGGTATGGAAGACGCTACAATGTCGTTTGAACATAATCTGTTTCAGCTCGACTCTCACTAAGCTTGCGAACTTATGGACAAACTAGCCCCAAACAATGTTTATATGTAATTTGGTGTGACGTCAATTAACACAAATGTAATATTAGTAGAGAAAGGCTGACGTTTTATTTTTCTCACCAAATGGATAAATCCAATGCAGAACTCTTGCAAGGCTTTTGTAATAAGCCCACACATGTGAAAGCCTCTCGTAGCAGGAAAGTAGACTGCCTCGTTTCTTGAAAATGACATCATTAAAACCTGTTCTAATATCCATAAAACAGAGTATCCTTGGATCATGAGGAAGTATTCATAGGGTTTTCCATGATTATTAATATCTTCTTGACTTTGATAGATGGTGGGTATGATGAATTGAATGAGCCTGGTGGAGTGTTATGTACATTTTGGGGAAAATTATCAAATTACATTTATTAGCTAGAAAGACTTTCATTTTATTTATTGTTGTTTAATGGAAGTCATTTATATTTTAGTCTTATTTTAATCTTTTCCAAAAATCTAGATAAGGGAGGTTGATGGATAATAATGAGGGTGGTTGAGGATACTTGGGGAAGGGTTTATGGAACTTGATAAATAGGGGGGGGATGAAGAGGTTTGAGGAGGATGAGAGGTTGTGAAATTCTTGGAAGATACAATTCTTGTGATAGATTTCTTTAAGAAATTGTGCTTTGTTGTTCTTGGATTCATGGGCACGGAGGGCCAAGAAATCGAAGTGTTTCTTGGATCTAGGAATCTAGCTAGGCTCCTAGATGGTAGGGAGGATTCCGTTGTTTCACTCTCGGAAAGCGGGAAAAGAATGCTTGGAAGTGCCGAGGACTACATTACAACCGACCAGCTTTGACAAGCTAAGGAAGAGGTATTTTTCGGTGGTATTTGGTTATTGATATTTTATATATACTTTTGTTTTAAGTTATAACTCATAGAGTTAACATATTACTTATTTCATCATGTTATATAAATTTATCATTGAACAAATGTAGAAGAATTGTGTATGTAAACAACAGTAAAATTATGCTAAAATGAAGTTGTTATAGTGTATGTATAAAATGAAAGATTAATCGTTTAGCGTCCTGACTTAGGGTGCTACAATATATTTAACTGTTATATACTCATTTTTTATTTATAAGTCTTATTCATTATCATATATATTTTCCACTTCTTGTTTATATATTTTAATTGTTATATACTCCTTTTTCATTTATTTACCTTTTATCTATCTTTGCATTTTCTCATATATTTAATGGTCATATACTACTATTTAATGATATATTTTCTTAAGTTATGTATTCTCCAATGGATTTCCACTATTGGTCCAAAAATATCTAGCTCTCAGCATCAGCCATAACTTTGTAGACATTCGTTAATGCCTTAGCAAGCCATATTGACTTGTTATCACTTGGTCATACAATGAAAATATAATTTTCCATCACATTTTCACTTGGATCAAATTATTTCTTCAAATTGCCATAAGAAGCCCCACCATGCATTTCATCAATACAAGGGACCCTTTGTTTCAAGTAATCATCCACGAGATAAGGTTGTCGTTGGGTATCATTGTTGGCATTTACTGTTCTTGTCGTGTTTTTGGCTAGAAATAACCTATTGGATTCACTTGATTAATTAACGAAACATTTAAAGCATTGAAAACATTTTCCCGATTGTTATCTTTGGAAGAATATATTCTTCCCCTCCATCTTCCATTGTTAAACTAAAATTAATAATACAAAACTTTAATCATTTTTTTCAAGCTTCCATCCTCTTTTAGTGCTTTTAAGGGTGATAATGCATGTTCCCCCTTAGGCAAGTCTATCCTATAGTTGGAGCCTTGAAGGTTACCTCAATTGTTCTAGGGTCATACGTCAGTTTATCATTCTTGTTCTTGGTCATCGATTCCCCCGTGGTGAGGCCACATAAAAATACTGTTAGTTTACCCCACTTACTATCCATGGACCATGGGGAAGTATTCATAGGGTTCTCCATGAGTACACTTCCTCATATATTTTTTTTATAGTCTATCATTTTATTTTTATTTTATATGTTTTTCCACAAGGAGACTGATGTTCATCCCAAATAGTAGCTTAATATCGCATGACATGTATTTTATTAACCATACTTAATTTGAAACAACAAAGTGATTTGATGCTCATTGTTTTCTAATGTACATCCAATAAGTTTTTTCTCACAAAAGAATTGAAGTTATAGACCTCAATCAAATTTTGAGTGAAGCTACTTTCACTTTGAATAGTTTTATAAGTGTCCATGATATGTGTAAATGAAAATATAACTTGCTTTTTCCACTGAGCCAATAATCTACGATATGTTCCATCTATATCTTCATGGTTGTGATCAATTGGGAGGGCGTTTTCACATACGACTATAATAATATTATTTGGTGTGAGCATGGATGCAAAATCATGTTTTTATTTTTTATCTTGAATTGAATAAGTGTTTCCTCACGAGGGCATTAAATTTATAGACCTCCTTAATCAAGTTTTGAGTGAAGCTACTTTCATTTTGAGCAATTTTATACATTTCCATGATATGTCAAAATGGAAATATAAATTTTATTTTCCACTAAGTTGATAATCTACCATATGTTCCATCTATATCTTCATGGGCGTGATCAATTGGGAAGGAGTTTACACACATTGTTGTAATAATATTATTTGGTGTGAGAATGGATGTAAAATCATATAGATAATGGTTGTTGTTGTCACCTTGAGATTTGCAGAGTTGCAAGATTAAAATTGGTGGTAGTTTGTTTAAGAAACATCTTGATGTTGATAAGATTGCAAGGCTAAGATGTATTATATTCTTGACACCTTTCATAAGATTCATTTTGTAATAGGAAAGTGTGATGTCTTGAACACATATTGAAGACTCTTCTTAATATATCAAATGCAAAATAATATCAACCATTGAGTCGTGTAACATGTTTGATCATAAAGCTATGGAGGATATAGTGAAGTTTCAATTTTTATTTAGAAAATGGAGTAAAAAAATAACAAAACCCTCAAAACTAGGAGACTACAAGGAATGTGACTTGACTTTTCATTCTTTCCTAACAACATTGTTATGTAAGTATTCAATTTGTTTGTATTTCCATGCACATTTCTTAAGAATTTCATAGGATTTTTTTTATTCCAATCTATGGGCATAGTAAGCTTACATACAATTTATAATGTTCTCATTGTGAAATTTTTGAATTTGGTTTCAATATTAAAATTGTTGGACTAGTGATGCCTCAAGTAACTTTTTGAAAAAATTCACAACACTCGTCACACTTTTCAAGGTACTCTTTCTTTATAATTGCAACCTCTAGAAAATTCCTTCTCCATATATTGTTTAAATTGGTCTATGACACTAGAGGATGTTTAAGATTGGAAAAATCCTCATTATAATGTTGTAGCATTGTTTTTAGTATATAAATTGCACTGAATAATTTGAGAGTTTTCCTTGTTCCATTTAGTGTGTTTGTATTTTCATTTAGGAATTTCTTATTGTAACTAACTAAGGTGGATATAGTTATGCCAAAATATTTATACCATGCATTTTGGAAAACCTCGATGCTATCAAATTTCATTTTAAAGAAGCTCGTTTCCTTTTTGTTGTCACCCCTATTTATAGCTACTTTTGATTCCAATGAATTGTACAAAATGTATTTTCATTCATTTTTACTATTAGTAGCTTTAATAACGTTCCACCCATCGTTTAATGAACCTAAGACATTCAGTTTTACAAAATCTTTGATTTCTTAAGTGTTTGATGAAGAACTATTCATCTTCATCTTCATTGAAACCTATTTGTATTACAAACCATTGAGATGAATTATGCAATAACCATTTATAGTGATTAGATGGTCTTAATGTCACTATATTTCATGTGAACAATTCATGTTAATGGGATATTGCAATAGTGGAAGTGGATCATATATTTCACTCCACATATCAACCTCTACCTCAAATCAAATTTATTCCAAATGTACATCTAATGAGGCACCACTAAGGTGCACCAATTGGTCAATAAGTTAGATTATTATATAACCCTTTAATGGACTAATGTCGGTGCAATCTTGTGTGAATATTTTATAAATATGAATACCACATCGAAGACAATTTAACTTCTCCTTTAAACACATTTTCAATAGTTCCCACAATAACATACCTATTATCATATGAATATAGATTAGATTCACTAATAAACATTTAAAATTCATATTATGTTATTCAACATGTGAAGATGGTGATCCTCTTCATTGGTGAAGCTGTTGAACTTGAAATGAATTCATTGTAAATACTGGTCATGATATTATCTCACAAGTTTTCAGTAACAGGGAACACTTATTACATGGGGATACATCTTTTCCTTTACAAAAAACCTCTTTGATCCAAACATATGTCCTTGAATAAGTTTTCGTAAAACGTAGTTGATATAAAACACAAGGCTATGTGTTGATCTTGATTTGATTTGGTTCATTTTAATATCACAAGTTAGAACTGCATCTTAAGAAGAAAAAAAGTACAGTCAACAATGAGTGTTTTCTCGTGTCTTCACTTCTTCATTAGGTCAAGGCAATGGAACCTCTTCATTTAAACATTTTCAACAAATATACAACAAAGCATTAGAGTGTGAAATCTTTATAATGTAGTTTTTCCAAGTTGTATTTTTTTTTTTACAACTCATGAGTTTCTGAAAAACAAGAATATGTCTTCTCCTTCCACAAATGTAAGAGATATTAACAACAATTTAAAAAATTAACAATCAAACCATCTAAAATTATAATTGTAATGAAAGGCATGTTTATTAAAAAAATTGTATTATTATATAAATTTAGTGAAAAATGAATAACCAAACACAAATGCCTCAACTGTACAATATTTTTTCTAAATAACACATAAAATTTAATACTCTTATAATTTATGGATTCATTAGCTTGACCACTCTTTTATGGTGTACCATTAAAATGCTCACGTTCTTTGTTAAAAAATATGAGTTTATTGAAGATAAATAACACATAAAATTTAATACTCTTATAACTTATTGATTCATTAGCTTTACCAATCTTTTATCTTGTACCATTAATTGTTTGTAAATATATTTCAATTTATTGAAAAAAAAAATTCAATTAAATCTTAATAAGTTAGTTTAAGAATATTCATTTAACTATAGGCTTAAAAATCACACATATATTATCTATGTTACCTCTAATGGTAACGTTGGCATCTGAGTTCTTTGATTTTATCGATTCTTTGCAAAATTACTTTCGAGTCCTCTATGAGACACAAATAAGTTATCTTCACTAAGTTATGTTAGTTTACTTCCAAGAATCTAGTCATGAAAGGAATAAAGGATCACAAATACTTATTGATTATATGGTGACAAAGGTTGTTAACCAATAATGATCTTGTCATTGTTTGTTTTATATAT
>JZKD02S1644949.1:65479-79673 GCA_000966675.3 Picea glauca
GCGACATTTTATTAGGGGAAAAGTTTTAAATATTCCTTAACATGTTATTCATCCTAAAGCCATCTAGGTTTATCCAATTTATTAAATAACGATGCGACGTGCCCTTCAGTACGCACTAGGTGCTCCAAGGGTGCCACTCGCCTCTTTCGGTTTCTCTTGCACGATGTGCCCTTCAGGACACACTACGTGCCCCAAGGGTGCCACTCACCTCTTTCCATTTTTCTTGCGTGACATGATCTTCAAGACACACCACTTTCTCCAAGGGTGCCACTCGCCTCTTCACTGACTTGGTAGACATCAAAAAACCCTGGAGTCAATACACTGCCAAGTGATCTTGTGGGAGACTAAGGGACTCTAAGGAATAAGGCCCTTGCCTTATGGCGCACCCCTTAGAATCATCATGAGCAACTGTCACAATCATCCCTCATGACATCATGAGTCTTCTCAGACTAGGTAATCGTTAACCTACAATTTGAGCCAGGCCGAGAGTGCTAGTAGGTTATGGTAGGGTTGTTGTCTATACCCCTCCCTCAACATCTCTAGTAGTTGTGCGTGACCCCTCTACTCCACATGTGAGTCTAGTAGACAAGCTATCGTCATCCTGCATCATCAACTAATCATGTCATAAATATATCCATATCATGTCATCTAACCAGATGCAGTAATACCACATATAAAACAATCAAACCCCAATAGTTCACTCCCCAACTTGATACAGAGTCCAAAGGATTCCATCGATGCCTCTGTATCCTCAACGTCCAAAATCCTATACACTCGGTAAAACCAAGTCAGTAGCACCAGTCTATGTCAAGGCAGCAAAAAAACATGTCACCAACCCATAACGCCTCATAATCAAAATCAATGTTTAATAGTATAATAATCTATATCACTTGGGAGCAAGTGTCCTCAAAGAATAAGTTTGTTGAGTGTGCCCTAGAGAAGTATGTTAAAAAACTATATATATATATATATATATATAATGAAATATAAATGCATATCGATGTGCTATATCCAATATGTAGAATATATGTGGAACATATATGGAAGTTTATAAGTGATTTGTTAAATATGACCTATGATATTTAGAAGATTATAATCTTTTTTTTGTTTGTTAATTTGTCCGGACCTTCTTGGCAGTGGGATTAACCTTTGGCTTGAAAAAATACGAATTAGGGGCATATAAGATGTCAAAATTACCTGGGGATCACACCTGGCATGAGCCACACCAACCCTTAACATGGTTGGATTCTTTCTCCCCGCAAGTTTTGAACCAATGACTTTTCAACACAGAGTGGCTTAACAAGACACTCTGTCACTGACTATCCTACACCTCAGGGACCTAAAATTTGAAGGACATGGGGGTGGTATTTTATCCACTTATGTGTGCATGGGTCACGATAACATTTAATATAGTATCTCTGGGTGCAACCACACGTTTGACCACTACCTCAAGGTGCCCCCATGGCTCTAGGTAAAGCCCTCACGGTGAAAAAATCCTCGCTTTCCACCATTGGATCCAAACCCTTTGGGTCATATTTATAATATTATAATCACCATTGTAGATCCATCTTAATTCTAGTGAGTCCAACAATATGGTAAATATTAATTGTGATATGTAGAATATTATAGGCACCACTATAGATCCATATTAACTCTAGTGACCCAAACAATAAGCTAAAGATTGTTTGCGATGTGTAGAATATTATAAGAACTAGCATAAGTCCATTTTACTTCTACAACTATCACTCATTGAGAAGGATCAAATCTCTCAAGTTGTAAACCTTTTTTAGATTGAAAAAATGGAAGAACGGTTTACAATTCAAAGGATTTGATCCCTATCAACACATGATAGATCCATAGTTAATATGATCTGGTTTTTTTTTTGTAATCAATTTGAATTTTTTTTATTTACCATGACTTTCCTTTTCCTTCTCACCAATCAACTTGACCCCACATCAAAAGAGTCCAACTTCTCACTTTACCTTGACATAGAAGTTCACCGCTTTAGTGTCTTTTTAGACTTCTTTCTTCTCCTCCTACACAAAACACAATGTTTTCTAATATGAACAATCACATTTGGTTGGGTTGTACACTATGCATGACTTTTCTCTTTGCACTTTCATTTATATTTCATTCTATCCTCTTTATTTCCTTGATGGATTTGTTTCTAGAAAAAATTATGTGCATCACTAAGGCTACGTTTGTTTCTTAAGAGGTATTATTTTTTATTATAGATTTTTTAATTGTTGTGAAATTGGTTGGATTTTTCAAAGTTTAAATTATATATTTGAGAAGGAATCTCTAAGAGTTAGTTCAAGATGTTAAACAATTTTGTACACGACATATTGGGTTTTCTTGAGCTTTTTCATTAGTTTTTTTATTTGTTATTTTTTATTAAAATTATCTTTACCAAAATATTTTATTATATGATGTTAAACCATTTATACAAGACATATTGAGGTTTTCTTGGACTTTTTGAAATTATATCTTTGAGAAGGAATTTCTAAGAGTTAGTTCAAGGTGTTAAACCATTTGTACAAGACATATTGGGGTTTTCTTGGGATTTTTTCATACTAGTACTTTTTTTATTTGTTATTCTCACTCAAAATTATCTTTAACAAAATATTATTTTATTGATATGATGTTAAACCATTTGTACAAGATTGGAGTTTTCTCGGGATTTTTTCATATTAGTAGTTTTTATTTATTTATTATTTATTTATTTGTTATTTTCAATCAAAATTATCTTTACCAAAATACTTTATTTTATTGATATGATGTTAAACCATTGTTACATATTTTATTGATATGATGTTAAACCATTGGTACAAGATTGGAGTTTTCTCGGGATTTTTTCATAGTAGTTTTTTTTTTGTTATTCTCGATGAAATTTTTCTTTATCCAAATATTTTATCGATATTTTTTTTCATAAAAAAAATAATTTTTTTTATTAAATATATATTATAAATAATTTTAATATAATAAATATATATTTATAAGAACAATATTAAATTTTGATTTTCTAGTATAAATGTATACTTATATCATGTTTCAAAGTGATATTATTGATTTTCAAAAGTAATATTACATATTTTCAATAAAATCTTTTTAATGTTCAATATTATAATATCACCTTTATAATATATAATTGTTGAATTTCAGAAATTTAAAATTCATTTATTTAATATTCAAGTTTAAATATTGGTTAACTTATTTTCCTAATAATAAATTAAACCACACAAATTGAATAAAGGCATTAAAATATATTGATTTCTATTATAATTTTCACTAAATTACAAGTTGTTTGTCTAGTGGCATAATGTCCCAAGATACATTCATCATATTATATCTATAACTTTTTTTATAAAATTCACATCCTATGTCAAGAGAATAAATACATTAAAACATATTGATTTCTATTATAATTTTAACCCAATTACAAGTTGTTTGTCTAGTGACATAATGTTTCAAGACACACCCATCATATGATATATTTAATTTTTTATAAAATCCACATCCTATATCAAGAGAGAAGCTCATTATATTTCTTCAGGAATGAAAGAAAGTCTCATTCATCATCATAAATATTTTTCATTTCTTGTTTGTATATGTAATGCCCCATATTTTGGCTTTAGGTACTTAGAACTTTGATTTTTTTTCTCATGTTAGTAATTCAGTTCTTAACAACTATATGGACTCAGTGAAAATAATGTAGACATGTGAGAGGTGTACGTCTAGACTTATTTGCGAGTTGCACAATATTATATTTGTAGTTATATGCTTGCGATGATGATGATTATGTGATTTAGTTAAACATGCAAATTTAAATGTGGGAATTTGGTACATGGATACCAGTTTAAGTTATGTTGTGAATGCGTAACATATGCAAGGCATGATAAAAATAAACATACATTCTTAATTGAACGTCAATACATATATGGATTCTTATATGAAATTATGACGTATATACATGGATATGAGTATTGGTGAACTTAGCTGCAAGTTTACAATTTATGTAATGACCAAATGACTGTAGTGTTGATGTAATTTGGATGTCGTAGACAACCAAAAGATAGTGTATGCTATAAGTTGTACTTATGATTTAATTTATGTTTTCAAATATTGCTATGATCTGTGGTAAGTGTGGTTTTGATAGAACGCACAACTTGCTCAAAGTGGTTATTGATGACGTGACTCTAAGAACAATAGTTGCACAATAGGGCTTGATGTAGGGTGTGGACCCTAGTTCTATAAGGAGGGGTGGAGGTATTTCCCACTTTTCATCCTTCGAAACCTAGAGTCGTGGGAGGGATGTGTGAAGTCATGCTCCCCTAGACATGTGATGGCGACTGCTAGTTGCCTCTTGGGAAAGCTTGGTCGAGATGTATGACACTTCCGCTTATGGGTTCTATCTGGAGTTAGGTCAAGATAGTTGACACTCCATCTTAGTCTAATATAGGAAAGAATAGGATGGAAGATGGAAGTAGGTTAGGAAGGAAGGATGCTTCGATGTTAGTTGAGAATATTGATTGGGGATTAGAGATGTCACTATTGTTTACTCGGTTCCTACCATGTTTAAAAACCTCTTTGATTTCCTATTGATATTTTAAGTGTGTTAATGAGTTATTCATGAATTGGTGTAATTTTGTTCGTTAAGATTATTAAATGATGCATTACTTGATCTGTTGTCCTACATGTCTTGGTGATCATATAGGAACTATGGACTAGAGGCAATGGTTTTTTATTGTTAGTACATACATGAGATATGTGTCCTCTAGCTACGCACACATACCCTAGCTATGTACACGAGTACAATTAATTAATGTATTAATTATTAAAGTAAATTATTAACTATTTAATTGAATGTTTATTGAATATGTAAATTATATTGCATACAAAATATCTAGAAGTATTAAATATCTTCTTGACTTTGACAGATCATGGGTATGATGAATTGAATGAGCATGGTGGAGTGTTATGTACATTTTGGGGAAAATTGTCAAATTACATTTATTAGCTAGAAAGACTTTCATTTTATTTATTGTTGTTTAATGCAAGTAATTTATATTTTAGTCTTATTTTAATCTTTTCCCAAAATCTAGATAAGGGAGGTTGATGGATGATAATGAGGGTGGTTGAGGATACTTGGGGAAGGATTTATGGAAATTGATAAATAGGGGCGGGATGGAGAGGTTTGAGGAGGATGAGAGGTTGTGAAATTCTTGGAAGATATAATTCTTGTGATAGATTTCTTTAATAAATTGTGTTTTTTTGTTCTTGGAGTCACGGCCACGGAGGGCCAAGAAATTGAAGGGTTTCTTGAATCTAGGAAGCCGGCTAGGCTCCTAGTTGGCAGGGAGGATTCCGTTGTTTCACTCTAAGAAAGCGGGAAAAGAATTCTTGGAAGCGCCTTGGACTACATTACAACCGACGAGCTTCGACAGGCTAAGGAGGAGGTATTCTTCGGTGGTATTTGGTTATTGATATTTTGTATATACTTTTGTTTTAAGTTCTAACTCATAGAGTTAACATATTACTTATTTCATCATGTTATATAAATTTATCAATGAACAAATGTAGAAGAATTGTGTATATAAACAACAATGGAATTATGCTAAAATGAAGTTGTTATTGTGTATGTATAAAATGAAAGATTAATTGCTTAGTATCCTGACGTAGGGTGTTACAGTATATTTAATTGTTATATACTCCTTTTTTATTTATAAGTCTTATTTATTATCATATATATATTCCACTTCTTGTTTATATAATTTAATTGTTATATACTCCTTTTTCATTTATTTACTTTTTATCTATCTTTGCATTTTCTCATATATTTAATGGTCATATATTGCCATTTAATGATATATTTTCTTAAGTTATGTATTCTCCAATGGATTTCCACTATTGGTCCAAAAAAATCTAACTCTCGTCATCAGCCATAACTTTGTAGACATTAGTTAATGCCTTACCAAGACATATTGATTTGTTATTAGTTGGTCATACAATGAACATATAATTTTCCATCACATTTTCGCTGGGATCAAATTATTTCTTCAACTTACCATAAGAAGCCCCACCATGCATTTCATCAATACAAGGGACCCTTTGTTTCGAGTAATCATCCACGAGATAAGCTTGTCGTTGGGTATCATTGTTGGAATTTACTATTCTTGTCTTGTTTTTGGCCAGAAATAACCTATTTGATTCACTTGATTAATTAACGAAACATTTAAAGCATTGAAAACATTTTCTTGATTGTTATCTTTAGAAGAATATATTCTTCCCCTCCATCTTCCATTGTTAAACTAAAATTAATAATACAAAACTTTAATCATTTTTTTCAAGCTTCCATCCTCTTTTAGTGCTTTGAAGGGTGATAATGCATGTTCCCCCTTAGGCAAGTCTATATTAAAGTTGGATCCCTGAATGTTACCTCAATTTTTCTAGAGTCATCCATCAGTTTATCATACCCTAGTAAATTATTAACTATTTAATTGAATGTTTATTGAATATGTAAATTATATTGCATACAAAATATCTAGAAGCATTAAATATCTTCTTGACTTTGATAGATGGTGTGTATGATGAATTGAATGAGCATGGTGGAGTGTTATGTACATTTTGGGGAAAATTGTCAAATTACATTTATTATCTAGAAAGACTTTCATTTTATTTATTGTTGTTTAATGCAGGTCATTTATATTTTAGTCTTATTTTAATCTTTTCCCAAAATCTAGATAAAGGAGGTTGATGGATAATAATGAGGGTGGTTGAGGATACTTGGGGAAGGGTTTATGGAACTTGATAAATAGGGGCAGGATGGAGAGGTTTGAGGAGGATGAGAGGTTGTGAAATTCTTGGAAGATATAATTCTTGTGATATATTTCTTTAAGAAATTGTGCTTTGTTGTTCTTGGAGTCATGGGCACTGAGGGCCAAGAAATCGAAGGGTTTCTTGGCTCTAGAAAGTCGGATAGGCTCCTAGTTGGCAGGGAGGATTCCATTTTTTCACTCTGGGAAAGAAGGAAAAGAATCTTGGAAGCGTCAGGACTACATTACAACCGACGAGCTTCGACAAGCTAAGGAGGAGGTATTTTTTGGTGTTATTTGGTTATTCATAATTTGTATATACTTTTGTTTTAAGTTCCAACTCATAGATTTAACATATTACTTATTTCATCATGTTATATAAATTTATCATTGAACAAATGTGGAAGAATTGTGTATATAAACAACAATGGAATTATGCTAAAACAAAGTTGTTATTTTGTATGTATAAAATGAAAGATTAATTGTTTAGCATCCTGACGTAGGCTGGTATAGTATGTTTAATTGTTATATATTACTTTTTTATTTATAAGTCTTATTCATTATCATATATATTTTCCACTTCTTGTTTATATATTTTAATTGTTATATACTCCTTTTTCATTTATTTAATTTTTATCTATCTTTGCATTTTCTCATATATTTAATGGTCATATACTTCTATTTAATGATATATTTTCTTAAGTTATGTATTCTCCAATGGACTTCCACTATTGGTCTGATGGCGACGCTGCAACCTCTCAGTCGACAGGTCGGAAGGTCGGTGTACGCACAAAATCTTTCCTTTTCCACAGCCCGAAGAACTCTAATGGCTCTTCTATTTCCCTATCGGGAAATTTGCACCCACATCAAACTCTCACGGGATCGCCTCTTTATACTTGGGAGATCGGACTTCGCGACTTTGCGAGGTCAGTGGTCAAGCATTGGACTCTCGAATCCCTGAATCCTAATACAGTCAACGCTGACCTTTCCCTTTCCCCTTTCGAGGTTTTCCCTATTGCAATTTCGGCACTTGCGATGTCAAACAAATCGTCTCTCCGACTCCCGAATCTCGATTTACCGAAACCCCGACACACTCGTGTGGTTGACCTTTCAATGGTCCTTCACTCCATCGACACTTTGGGGTTTGAAATATCGAGAATCTTGATGCAAAGAGTTCAGGAATTCACTCCACAAAACTCTGAAACAATGTGCCACCTGTCTGCTTCGCTGACTCCTCCGTGGCCCCACAAATCCTCTTAACTTTCGGGATATCACGTATCGGAATATCGCGATTCCCATTACAATGTTTACGGGACTTCAACCCACGAATCCTCAATATGGAGTTCCTCGTGTAAATCCAACGACCCTTGTGGCTTAGATCTACGGTCCTGCCCCTCCTAAGCTTTGAACCCTTGATGCTTTTCCCATAACTTCCCCGTTCCTCCATGAGATCTGACGGCTCACGGAAAGTCATGAATCCTTCTCAGATAATTCTGACCATTCGTCTCTCCTGAGAATCTCTATGAATAACTAAGTGTTCCTCCACCAACTTGTCCACCTGCGGCGTGAAATTACAATGCCTGTTAGACACTCTAAGGCACAAACTTCCTATGCTTCTCTTTGGTGATTACTTGAAGGTCCTATACCTCTTAAGCTTTCATAAGACCCCTGCATGCACTCCTTATGGCAGACCTTCAAGCACTTACTAAGTGTTGAAATATTTTGACTCTACGCATGCCTGCAACAACAATATTTCAATTCTTCTCTCAGGTTCTCAACCCTGAATTCTCGCTCAGCCTGCACACTCCTTGCACGACTCCTGTGCCCAACTGCACCTTTGAGGAAATGAGAGAAAAAGTAAAACTATCTGAGCTTCAGAGATGCAACCCTAAATTCTTGTCAACGCACTCCTTGCGGACACTTCAACTACACTCCTTGCAGGAACTCTTTCTTAGATAGAGAAACAATTGAAACTCATTTCTACTTCCTTTCAGACTTCAAACTCAAAACATGAAATCATATACACAGAATATAAACCAAATGTATAACAGAAAGCAAACATTCATGAGCATATCATTCAACATCAATACACAAAGAACAAACACAAAACCATGAATTTGAATCAACTCTTTCTATTAATCCAAATATCTGTACATGGGTTTTCTTACACAGCTCTCTGCTTCTCTTCTATTGTCCCCTTCCTGATAATGTTACAATACACAATGAGGGTGTCTATATCTTGTTTCCCTCTTGCGCTATAAAACTGTCTAATCTACACATTCAATTATACCTACTTGCATTAACTATTTTAAATCCCTTCTATCTACTAAGGACGAGAGAAAATCGCATAAGGTCCCTTTACAATTTACAAGTGCGCTTCTTCTTAATGGCTTCATTTAAGATTGCGCAATAATTTCAAGGTGATTTCAAAATTTGTGTTGGGCGCTTGTCCAGCTGTCCAATTGCTTTCACGCTGGCTCACTTGATGTTGGTGATGCTCCTGCATCATGGTCCAAAAAAATCTATCTCTCGGCATCAGACATAACTTTGTAGGCATTAGTTAATGCCTTACCAAGCCATATTGACTTTTTATCACTTGGTCATACAATGAACATAATTTTCTCTTGGATCAAATTATTTCTTCAACTTTCCATAAGAAGCCCCACCATGCATTTCATCAATACAAGGGACCCTTTGTTTCAAGTAATCATTCACGAGATAAGGTTGTCGTTGGGTATCATTGTTGGCATTTACTATTCTTGTCTTATTTTTTGCTAGAAATAACCTATTGGATTCACTTGATTAATTAACGGAACATTTAAAGCATTGAATTTTTTTTCCCGATTGTTATCTTTAGAAGAATATATTCTTCCCCTCCATCTTCCATTGTTAAACTAAAATTAATAATACAAAACTTTAATCATTTTTTTCAAGCTTCCATCCTCTTTTAGCGCTTTGAAGGGTGATAATGCATGTTCCCCCTTAGGCAAGTCTATACTATAGTTGGAGCCCTTAAGGTTACCTCAATTGTTCTAGAGTCATACGTCATTTTATCATGCTTGTTCTTGGTCATTGATTCCCCCAGGGTGAGGCCACATAAAAAATACTGTCAGTTTACCCTACTTACCGTCCATGGATAATGGGGAATTATTCTTAGGGTTTTCCATGAGTACAATTTCTCATATATATTTTTTTGTAACAAACCTCATCGTTACGACAACCATTCTAATAACATGTGCAATTTTTATTTTTTTTATTTGTTTAAGGTGTGTGTGTGCGTGTAGAAGTAACAAGCACACTTGAGTCTACGTCCCCAGTCGACAACCAACAAGATGCACCCACAATGTTCATCACAAGAATACTGAAGACACACCACGAGTAACTGTAAACAATATACCACCATAGGCATAAGGCGCGCAATGCAACAATTAATGACATACGAGGTTGTGCACAGTAAGGACATAGAGGGAAGAATCCAACAGTAGAGTTTACTATTTTTGCACAGAAAAGCAGGGCTTTTAGTCTTATGTCTTCTCGAAAGAAGATTAGATAGGCTCCTGGCCGACTGCTCAGGAAGAAACTAGTAACCTCCTAAAACAAGGAGCAAGCAAGACGAACACAACAAGAGGACACTGACATATCATTGTGACAACAAGCAAAAGATGCCCCTAGACATAAGGCATACAACTAGTAGCTGTAAGCACAAAATGACACCAGGTGTTAAGTACTATACAGTCACAGAGGGAAGAATCCAACAGTAGAGTTTACTATTTCTGCACAGAAAAGAAGGGCTTTTAGTCTTATGTCTTCTTGAAAGAAGATTAGACAGGCTCCTGGCCAACTGCTCAGGCAGAAACTAGTAACCTCCGTCAGCTGTGTCGCAAGAGTGGAAACCCTACCTTTAAAGGGCCCGAGACTCTTGATACGGCACTGGATTCTTACACCAAAAAATCACACACATGGGCATATATACTAAGACTACAAGGAGGTGTCTATACCCCGCCTGACACAAGCAGACCACGCAATGTAAGACAACCAAGTACTACAAATCAAGGAAAACCACAACCTCTACGGGAGATGCAAGTCAGAAGGATTTCGACATCGACCAACACTATTGAGACTCACTGACCTAAATCATAGACCAATTACTCCATTTGTTTTTCTTTAAATGCCGAGTTACCGACCGAGTCCTAAATAATGTACTTTAATTAATTTCAAATCCTCGTTTGCTGAATCATAAAGATTGAGTGTCCTTAGAATTAAGGATCCTACAATCATGCATTAGCATGCCTAATGAAATTACCCTAACATCATCATAACACATCCAGGTTATCGCCTTCTATATCACCAATCATTCAATTAAATTAATAATGACCTTACCTTTGTTTGTTATTAAAACAATGGAGCTACCAGAATCTTGACCATAATAATCAGGTATTTACTCTTAGAATAGATTAAAGCAATTAACAAATAACCATTTAAAGAATAACAATTTATTATTAAGGAAATACAATTTAATGAAAAGAGAAACAATTAATGAATAACAATGACTAACCAGTTAATGCATAACCACTAAAATTACCTAACTTTAACACAAATCCCACGTAATTGCCTTTATATCATTAACATTAACATAACCCATCACATTCTCCTTGTATGCTACCAATTAAATGAAGTTACAATAACCTTACCATAAACGAGTTAACATTATAATTATAGTACCATAACCTTGCCAATGGATTGATAGTAAAAAGAAATCATTACCGTAACATTCAGTTACCTATGGCTAAACCATTTTAAGACATTAATCACAACAAATTTAGTGACAGTACTGTCAGATAACCCAAATTTAGTGACAATACTGTCAGATAACCTTACCCTTGAAAGTATATTGTATTAGACAGTGCAATTGGCGTATCCCTAAATTTAATCTTGTTTTCTAACCCTAACATCCCTTTCACTGTTTTACTTCACACTACATTCTAACACATTATCCATAAGGATTTAGGTCCATATCTACATTAAGTCTTTTCATTTGTACATGCATGATGAATGACGCAATTTACTTGACCCTCATAAATGCAATTACTGTCTTATATCACCATACATTCCAACACATAAAGTCATAAGGGTTTGGGTCTGTATCCACATTTAAGTTATCCAAGTAAGCAGTCATAAAAAGACGTGACTGACCTGAAACTCATAAACTCATAATCCACGATAATGATAAAAGTAGGCATGATAAATAGGAAGGTCAAGTAAGGAGTTGTCTATAGGTAACACAAATTTTACCTTGATAAAAAGTAAGGTGGGTAGGGATGGATTATCAGGAGACTGTCCATTGTATCATCTTAGAATTGGTGTTAAATTTTAAGGATATAGGTATTTCAACTAAAATAAATTAAAAGCAACCAATTAGAATTATTTATATTTATGTATGAATGAGCATCTTTGCATATAAAGGCATGAGTAATATCATAGAAGGACAACCGATAGATAATGGTGGTCAACTACAATGTCTTTAATACCACAAATTAATTCTCCTTACCAATTCCAGTAATGGTTATAACCTTAAAACCCAGGTTGCCCAAAACTATCATTAATTATCGTGTCAGCCATCAAACTTGCCACAGAATTAACACAGTCCTATCTGAAACGGCGGTGTTCCATTATTTCGGTGAGATAAGAAAAATATATACATCGTGGCCCACTAGAGAACAACACTGCCACAACTTGGTAAATATAAAAATGGAAAGGGGACAAACGCAGAGAAAATGTAATCGCTCAGAACAAAATCAAACGCAAAGAACGAAATCCACGCACAGAACGAAATCAAACACCCAGAACGAAAACGTGTAGGTCACACACTCGGATGGCCAGTCAAGTAACACCACAAAGAGATGTCATAACCCCCCAGCAGTGGACAGAGTGGTGGGAAACGGTGTGGGATAGATAACCACACAGTTGCATTTTCGAGGGCCATTAAACGATCATTGTTGCAATAGCACGAGCACTGCATTGACACGGTTGCAGTTTTTCAAGGGAAAATAACACGAACACTGTTTGCAGTTAAGACGAACAGTTGGGATTGACATGACACAGGCTATAACAACACGTAACCACCGGTGTACACGCGATGAGGGCGCGATTCTTAAAACCAATCGGAGTTGAAGGTGGGTTCGGAGGTTTTGATAACAAATATAAAAATCTCCCAACGCCGAACGCATTCAACGCAAATCAAACCTTCACTGTTTTCAAGATAAAAATGAGCAAGAAAAAGGACTTCCAACGAATTCAAACAGTGAGGACGTTGTTCCACGATTTCAACAAGAAAAATGAATTGCAATAGGCACAAATTGAAATCGACGCAAGATAACTTAAACAAGCAAAACAGAATCCGATAGGTACAAATCGAAGTCACCACACAGGATTTCGGGGGGCAATAAGTCTCTCTGTTTCTAGTTAAAAGAAAAAAAAATCCAACCGCAGGCCCACAGCAGACAAGAAGGAAATTGCCAGAACCAATTTCAGGAACAATATACCAACCATTTTATCTTTATCCTTTTCCTTCAGAAACCAGTCACCAAATCCATGTACAAAAATGATGTAGCCAGAAGAGTTTCATCGCCATGACATTGCTCAGTAAAATTCGTCGTTCAGGGAAAGGAGACGCAAGGCTAGGGTTTTACTCAGAGTTTGCACAATAAAATTTTACAGCATTTATAATCACACATATTTTTCTTTATTCATTAAATAACAGAGGTAAACAACTATATTAATAGAGGTAGGTAACAACAGTAAGCCAACCAATCCATTACATCAATATTCCTATCCTAGAATGAGTAGTAAAGCAATCCGATCTACTAAAATACCATCATACCTTGGCCTTATTGCTCGCTCTGAGTGTCGTATGCACGATCTTTGCCACTCCCGCTCCCGCTCACCGACCGTAGAGACTACACCGATACCTCCCAGCCAATTGCTAGGGGTACTCTGATTCCCCCTTAGCCCCCCGAGCCGCAAAGGGGCCACACCAGATCCAGAGATAAGACTAGCTTCTTAGCTCGCCTCCAAGGCTGAGCTACCACTCCAATACAACTGGGAAATTCCCAACTCCTCACAAGCAAACAATCAAGCCAAAATCTAGAAGTGTAACGATATGCTAATCGTTCCCTCGCTTTCTTCCTCCTTTTCCCCTTCTTTTATAGAAATTTGATACCTACCTACTTTCCCTAAAATTACTCCTACGGTTCCTAGATCCCCTCTCATGCTTTTAATAACTTTCCTAAGGTGAAGTTGTTGATTTTTAGTAACTCCTTAACTGTTGATTCCCTTTTTCTTTTTACCCTATGTCCCCTACTTTCTATTATTAAGTTTCCTTT
>JZKD02S1644949.1:79733-90089 GCA_000966675.3 Picea glauca
AGAAGATAAATGCACTTTATTAATCTTTTCATTGTATTTCTAAATCCTAACTTTTATGCTTCCACACTTTAATAATTTTAATTCCTCTTTAAAATTTAAAAACCATGGGTTTCAATTAATTTATCTTCCTCGTTACTTTACCCCCCCCAATTATTTAAGAAGACTTTAACTAACACTTAGGAGGGTTTTAGTTTACGCCCTTAGGTTTATTTTTGTAGGATCTTTTCTTAGGGCTTATCAAGATTTTATCTTAGAGATGTTTTAAAATTAGGTTTAGATTTGAACTGGGCGACATTTAATTACGGGATTCATTTTGAGAATTTCTTAAGGCGTTATGGCCTTAGGGTCATCTAGGTTGTCTCATCAACATCCTCAATGCGACGTGCCCTTCAAGACGCACTACGTGCTCCAAGGGTGCTACTCGCCTTGTTTGCCTCTATTGCGCGACGTGCCCTTCAGGATGCACCACGTGCTCCAAGGGTGCCACTCGCCAACTTGTGTTTCTTTTGCGCGATGTGCCCTTCAGGATACACTACGTGCTCCAAGGGTGCCACTCGCTGAATTGATTGTTTGGTAGACATATATAACCCCTAGAGTCAACACTCCGCCAAGTGAACTTGTGGGAGACTAAGGGCTCTAAGGAATAAGGACCCCACCTTATTGCGCACCCCTTAGAATCATCGTGAGTGACTGTCACAGTCTGCCCTCACGACATCATGGATCCTCTCGAACTAGGTAATCGTTAACCTACAGTTCGAGCCACGGCAGGAGTGCTAGTAGGCTGTGGCAGGGATGTTGTCCACACCTCTCCCTCAACCTCTTTGGAAATCAAGTGTGTGGCCCCTTTACTCCATATGTGAGTCTGGTCGTCAAGCTATCGTCAGCCTGCATCATCAACCATCATTTCAGAACATGTCAACAACATATCATCAAATCAATAAATATCATGGTAAATAAATCAAATAAATATCACACTCCATGACTCAATCAGGAGTCCAAGGGTTCCATCGATGCCTCTGCATCCTCTAGGTCAAAAACCCTGCACACTCAAATAAACTAAGTCAATAGCACCTGTATACAACAATAGTAAAACATCCTGTCATTAATCATAATGCATCATCATCAAGGATAAGTGTTTTATCATCATAAAAATCCAGATCACTTGTGAGCAAGTGTCCTTAAAGAATAAGTTTTGTAAGTGCGCCAGAGCGGGATGTTACATACACCCCCTCTTGGTCTAAACTTCATCCCGAATTTTCTCAGTATAAATGCCGAAATAAAAGTACCACAATATCATAAATACCACAGTATCATAATTCTATCTATCAAAAAAAAATGGAAATTGTTGGCGCATATCATATGCATCCTCCCAGGTCGCCGAGTGTGGACTATAACTGTCCCACTGGACCTTGACCTGATCTACCGTTCGACATCGTAACTGTCGAACGTGATGATCTAAAATGTGGACTGGCTCAGCCGTGAGCGCTCCCTCATCCGATACCTGCAAGGAACTCATGTCAATCACATCTGTAGGATCACTAACATAATGTCTCAAAAGAGATACATGAAAAACATCGTGCATATGCCACAAAGAATTAGACAAGGCTAGTCGAAAGGCCATGGGCCCCTTTCTCTCCACAATCTCTAAAGGTCCCACGAACCTAGGAGAGAGTTTAGCTCCCTTTCCAAACTTGATCGAACTCTTATGCGGTTTAACCCGCAAGAAGACTCTATCGCCGACCTCGTAACTACGATCGACTCGAAGCACATTGGCATAACTCTTCTGTCGATCCTGTGATTCTTTTATCCTTTGTCTTATGGTTTGCATATGCTCTTCCATTTCTTGGATCACTTCTGGTCCCACGAGGACCCTATCCTCAATCCGATCCAAACTCAAGGGCGTCCGAAACGGTCGCCCATAAAGGAACTCAAAAGGCACCATCTTAATGGTTCTCTGGTAGCTGTTGTTATAAGCGAACTCTACTAGAGGCAAGAATTCCTCCCAACATTTTTTTTGGTCCATCACATACATACACAACATGTCTTCCAAGGTTTGGTTCATTCGTTCGGTCTGTCTGTTAGTCTCTGGGTGATACGTAGTACTAAAGTTAAGTTGGGTCCCCAATGCCTCTTGGAAACTCGTCCAAAATCATCCTGTAACATCGATCCTCGATCGGATATAATATTCTTAGGCACTCCATGCAGCCTCACAATATCACTGATGAAAACTCTCGCTATGTCTCGTGCCTGATACGTCGTACGCACAGGAATAAAGTGAGAACTCTTTGTCAGAGTGTCTACTGCTGCAAAAATAGAGTCATGTCTCCTTAACTTCAGTGGAAATCCAACAATAAAATCCATCGAAATGACTTCCCATTTCGATTCTGGAATGGCATGTGGTTGAAGTAATCCTGTCGGGTGTCTATGTTAAGCCTTTACCTGCTGACACTCTAGAAATCTAGCCACAAAGTTGACTATGTCGGCCTTCATTCATTTCCAGAAGAACAAGGGCTTAAGGTCTGCCCTCATCTTCGTAACTCCCAGGTGAGCCATGTAAACTGCTCTATGAGCCTCGCTCAGGATCAACATCCTCAACTCGTCATTTGGAGATACGTAAATCTGACCTCTAAACCTCAATAAACCATCGCTATCAAGTGAATATCCCTCATATTGTGGTACCATCATTGTGTTTTGTCCGATAAAATCCTCGACTTCTTTGTACCAGTCATCGTCATGCTGTAAAGTGAGAATCCTCTCACGTAGGTTCGTTTGAAGAGGCAACACAAAAAAGATGCGTGGTCTCTGACTCAAAGCATCAACTACTCAGTTCACTGTCCCCTTTATGTAAGTAATATCGAAGTAGTACTTGCTAAGCAATTCCGACCAATGCCGTTGTCACGCGTTCAGGTCTCTTTGCGTGAAAATGTGTTGTAGTCCACAATGATCAGTCTTTAATTCAAATTTTCGTCCAACAAGGTAGTGTCTCCAAACCTTCAAGGCATAAACAATGGCTAATAACTCCAAATCGTGCGTCGCGTAATTCTCCTCATGCCTTCTGAGTTTCCTGGAAATGTAAGCAATCACTCGTCTGTCTTGCATCAAGACTCTGCCTAAACCTTCTTTGGATGCGTCACTGCATACCAAGAAGTCTACGTCCATGTTAGGGACCTTTAGTATCGGCGTTGTTGTCAACAACTCCTTAAGCCTTTGAAATGCTTCCGCGCATTTCTCAGTCCCAACAAACTTCTTGTTTTTCTTTTGCAATTCTGTGATCGGACTTGCTATCTTCGAAAATCCCTCGACAAACCATCGATAGTATCCAACTAAACCCATAAAACTACGCACTTCTGTGACATTCATCGGCGCAGGCCATTCCATAATAGCCTCAACCTTGGCTGGATCCACGGCGATACCTTCGTCGGAGATGGCATGCCCTAAGTAGTGAATCCTTGATTGATAAAAAGATCATTTGGACAACTTCCCATACAATTTGTGCTCTCGTAGACATTGTAGTACCAAGCGCAAGTGCTCGTCATGCTCCTTCGTCGTCCGAGAGTAGATCGAAATGTCGTCAATGAATACTTGGATGAACTTGTCCAGGTACTCGTGGAACACCCCGTTCATCAAACTCATGAATACCCCTGGGGCGTTTGTCAGTCCAAAAGGTAAAATAGTAAACTCATAATGTCCAAATATCATCTTAAAAGCGGTCTTAGGGACGTCATCCTCCTTGATCCGTAACAGGTGATACCCTGATCGTAAATCGATCTTGGAGAACACCGTCGCCCCCTTCATTTGATCGAACAGATCATCAATTCTTGGTAATGGATATTGATTCTTGATTGTAGCCTTTTTCAGTTGATGGTAGTCAATGCAAAGCCTCCACGATCCGTCCTTCTTCCGGATGAAAATGACCGGTGCACCCCACTGTGACACACTAGGATGTATCAGTCCCAGGTCCAACAACTCCTTCAGTTGAATTTTTAACTCTTGCAACTCCGAGGTCGACATATGATAAGGAGTTCTTGCTATCGGTTCAGTCCCTAGTTTCAGGTCTATAGTAAACTCCAATCCTCTTTCTAGCGACATCCCAGGCAACTCCTCTAGAAATACGTCCGCAAACTCCTTCACTACCGGAAGGTGTTCTAGACCTTCTTCTACTCCCTTTTCGTTTAGCGCGAGGATCGCATAAAGTTTGCACCCCTTGCGCATACTCTTCCGTAACTGTAAGGAAGAGACGAACAGTAGAGAAACTCCCTGGTTCCTTCCTACAATCACACGTCTCTGTCCTTTGTCATCAACTAAGCTCAATCATTTTGTCTTACAGCTGAGTATCACCGCATGCAATTCCAACCAATCCATACCGATCACGACGTCATAAGATCCTAAGATCATGACGTACAAGTTTACGCTCGTGACAAACTCTCCCAGGTTAAGGGCACAGCCCGTAACCTTTGCTCCAACCTTCTGTTTGGCTCCCGAAGCCATTTCCACGAAGCTAAACTCGTCCTATTCGACTGCCTTTAACTTAATACTTTTTATCACTGCACCAGAAATGAAACTCTCAGTAACTCTTGGGTCTATCAAAATACTAAGGGTTTGGTCAGTGATAGTACCTATCGTCTCGAGCACAGTCGACTGGTGCTCTACCTGGCAGTTACTCACCGTTGCATGAATCCGATGGGCCTTGCCCATATCTCCCACTGTAGTGGGTCCGGCTGATTCAGACACTCTGATCCTCTCCATAGGATAGTTGCGTTGTTAGTGTGGCTCCCCACACGTCCAACACCCCTTCTTCGGCCCAGTAGTCCTGGTGCCCGAAGCTGAAGAGGATGGCCCACCAGCCTGGAAGCCAGTTCAGTTCTACTGAACAAGCCTAAACTGTTGTTGCTGCGGGTGACGCTGCTACTGGTGCTGTGGTCCTCGATAAGGTGTTCGCTGCTGAAGCGGCGACCGTCGAGGTGTAGTGAACGTGGATCCCCTTTGGAAGCCACGATATCCCGGTGTATGTCTCGCCGGTGTCTGATGTTGCGGTGTACCAGAGGAACCCTGCCCTGCTGGTCTCGATGGATTCTTGGTCTGACCCCCATTGATAAGCTCCTCTTCCACTATGAGGGCCTTTTGGACAGCGTCGTGCAAGGTTTGAGGCATCAAAATCCTAACCTTTGCACGCAGGATGTCGTTAAGAGAAAACACAAACCTGTTGACCTTGAGCTTCTTTGTGTTTAGGTGCGGAGGATACTAGAGCAGCTCCATAAAACGTGCCTCATACTCGGGCACCGTACGACCTCTCTGTCATAATGTGTTGAACTCATTGAGCTAACACTCAATGAATTCCTCTTAAGGATACCTCTCTCGAAACCGTTCCTTGAACAGTTCCCATGACACGTCTTCAACGGCCATGTTCAGCTGCGGCAGGAGCATCTTCCACCATAGGAGAGCGCTCCCCTTCAGTTGACAGACCGCCATGTGGACCTTCATGTTGGAGGTATAATAGTGAAGTGCAAAGCACATCGCCATATTCTCCAACCATGCCTCAGCGGCTACACCGTCTGGGGCACCAAAGAACTCGGGAAATGTCACCTTCTCGAGTTCATGGTGAATGTTACTCGTAATGACCGGTGCCTGTGGTGGAACCTCAGCAGGTGTCGATGCCCTGGCCTCATCTCTGTCCAATCGGTTGATCAGCACCTCAGACATGCGCTCAAAAGATCTCATCATCCCCACAACATCGACAACTGCGACCTGCTCCTGTCCGAGAACCTGCTCGCCTCCCTAGGGGTTAGACCCCTCAGGCATGGATGCTGCTGGAGGCGTCACGCCTCCTCCCCCAACACCCCATCATCTACCGCCGTGGTGTCCTCTAACCATGATTACCTGCACACACACAATCAACTCGATCAGCAACAAAATAATCAAATATAATCATGTCAACGGAAGCCGTAGCGAATCCCAAGTCGCGGGACGAACTCGCTCTGATACCATATTTAACGAACCTCATCGTTGCGACAACCATTCTAATAACATGTGCAATTTTTTTTTTTTATTTGTTTAAGGTGCGTGCGTGCGTGTAGAAGTAACAAACACACTTTACTACGTTGCCACTCGACAACCAACAAGACGCACCCACGATGTTCATCACAATAAGAATGAAGGAACACCACGAGTAACTGTAAACAATATACCACCATAGGCATAAGGCGCGCAACGCAACAATTATCGACATACGGGGTTGTGCACAGTAAGGACACAGAGGGAAGAATCCAACAGTAGAGTTTACTATTTCTGCACAGAAAAGCAGGAATTTTAGTCTTATGTCTTCTCAAAAGAATATTAGACAGGCTCCTGGCCGACTGCTCAGGCAGAAACTAGTAACCTCCTAGAACAAGGCGCAAGAAAGACGAACACAACAAGACGACACTGACGTATCACCGTGACAACAAGCAAAAGACGCCCCTAGACATAAGACGTACAACTAGCAGATGTAAGAAGAAAATGACACCAGGTATTAAGTACCGTACAGTCACAGAGGGAAGAATCCAACAATAGAGTTTACTATTTCTGCACAGAAAAGTAGGGCTTTTAGTCTTATGTCTTCTCAAAAGAAGATTAGATAGGCTCCTAGCCGACTACTCAGAAAGAAACTAGTAACCTCCGTCAGGTGTGTCGCAAGAGTGGAAACCCTGCCTTTAAAGGGCCCAAGACTCTTGATATGGCACTGGATTCTTACACCGAAAAATCACACACACAAACATATATACTAAGACTACAAGGAGGTGTCTATACCCTGCCTGACACAAGCAAACCACGCAATGCAAGACAACCAAGTACTGCAAATCAAGGACAGCCACGACCTCTATGGGAGATGCAAGTCAGAAGGATTTCAACATCGACCAACCCTATTGAGACTCACTGACCTAAATCATAGACTAATTACTCCATTTGTTTTTCTTTAAATGTCGAGTTACCGACCGAGTCCTAAATAATGTACTTTAATTAATTTCAAATCCTTGTTTGTTGAATCATAAAGATTGAGTGTCCTTAGAATTAAGGATCCTAAAATCATGCGTTAGAATGCCTAATGAAATTACCCTAGCATCACCATAACACATCCAGGTTATCGCCTTCTATATCACCAATCATTCAATTAAATTAATAATGACCTTACCTTTGTTATTAAAACAATGGAGCTACCAGAATCTTGACCATAATAATCAGGTATTTACTCTTAGAATAGATTAAAGAAATTAACGAATAACCATTTAAATAATAACAATTTATTATTAAGGAAATACAATTTAATGAAAAGAGAAACAATTAATGAATAACAATGACTAACCAGTTAATGCATAACCACTAAAATTACCTAACTTGAACAAAAATCCCATGTAATTGCCTTTATATCATTAACATTAACATAACCCATCATGTTCTCCTTGTATGCTACCAATGAAATGAAGTTACAATAACCTTACCATAAATGAGTTAAAATTATAATTATAGTACCATAACCTTGCCAATGGATTAATAGTAAAAAAAAATCATTACCGTAACATTCAGTTACCTATGGCTAAACCACTTTAAGACATTAATCACAACAAATTTAGTGACAATACTATCAGATAACATTACCCTTGAAAGTATATTGTATTAGACAGTGCAATTGACATATCCCTAAATTTAATCTTGTTTTCTAACCCTAACATCCGTTTCACTGTCTTACCTCACACTACATTCTAACACATTAGCCATAAGGATTTAGGTCCATATCTACATGAAGTCTTTTCATTTTTACATGCATGATAAATGATGCAATTTACTTGACCCTCATAAATGCAATTATTGTCTTATATCACCATACATTCCAACACATAAAGTCATAAGGGTTTGGGTCCGTATCCACATTTAAGTTATCCAAGTAAGCAGTAATAAAAAGACGTGACTGACCTGAACCTCATAAACTCATAATCCACGATAATGATAAAAGTAGGCATGATAAATAGGAAGGTCGAGTAAGGAGTTGTCTACGGGTAACACAAATTTTACCTTGATAAAAAGTAAGGTGGGTAGGGATGGATTATCAGGAGACTATCCATTGTATCATCTTAGAATTGGTGTTAAATTTTAAGGATATAGCTATTTCAACTAAAAGAAATTAAAAGCAACCAATTAGAATTATTTATATTTATGTATGAATGAGCAACTTTGCATATAAAGGCATGAGTAATATCACAGAAGGACAACCGATAGATAATGGTGGTCAACTACAATGGCTTTAATACTAAAAATTAATGCTCCTGACCAATTCCAGTAATGGTTATAACGCTAAAACCCAGGTTGCCCAAAAACTATCATTAATTATCGTGTCAGCCATCAAACTTGCCACAAAATTAATGCAGTCCTATCTGAAACGACGGTGTTCCATTATTTTAGCAAGATAAGAAAAATATATACATTGTGGCCCACTAGAGAACATCACTTCCACGACTTGGTAAATATAAAAATGGAAAGGGGACAAACATAGAGCAAATGTAATCGCTCAGAACAAAATCAAACGCAAAGAACGAAATCCACGCACAGAATGAAATCAAATGCCCAGAACGGCAACGCGAAGGTCACACACTCGGATGGCCAGTCGAGTAACACCACGCAGATATGTCATAACCCCCCTAGAAGTGGACAAAGTTGTGGGAAATGGTGTCGGATAGATAACCACGCAGTTTCAGTTTCGAGGGCCAATAAACGATCACTGTTGCAATAGCACGAGCGCTGCATTGACACGGTTGCAGTTTTTCAAGGGTAAATAAAATGAACATTGTTTGCAGTTAAGACGAACAGCTGGGATTGACATGACACAAGCTATAACAACACGTAACCACTGGTGTACACACGGTGAGGGTGCGATTCTTAAAACCAACCATAGTTGAAGGTGGCTTCGAAGGTTTTGATAACAAATATAAAAATCTCCCAACGCAGAACGCATTCAACGCAAATCAAACCTTCATTGTTCACAAGATAAAAATGAGCAATAAAAATGACTTCCAACGAATTCAAACAGTGAGGACGTTGTTCCACGATTTCAACAAGAAAAACGAATTGCAACAGGCACAAATCGAAATCGACGCAAGATAACTTAAACAAGCAAAATAGAATCCGACAGGTACAAATCGAAGTCACCACACAGGATTTCAGGGGGCAGTAAGTCTCTCTGTTTCCAGTTAAAAGAAAAAAAAATCCAACCGCAGGCCCACAACAGACAAGAAGGAAATTGCCAGAACTAATTTCAGTAACAATCTACCAAACATTTTATCTTTATCTTTTTCTTTCGGAAACCAGTCACCAAAACCATTTACAAAAATGATGTGGCCAGAAGAGTTTCATTGGCATGACATTGCTCAGTAAAATTCGTCGTTCAGGGAAAGGAGATGCAAGGCTAGGGTTTTACTCAGAGTTTGCACAGTAAAATTTTACACCATTTATAATCACACATATTTTTCTTTATCCATTAAATAACAGAGGTAAACAACTATATTAACAGAGGTAGGTAACAGCAGTAAGCCAACCAATCCAGTACATCGATATTCCGATCCTAGCATGAGTAGTAAAGCAATCCGATCTACTAAAATACCATCATACCTTGGCCTTGTCGCTTGCTCCGAGTGTCGTCCGCGTGATCCGTGTCGCTCCCGCTCTGCGCCACTCCCGCTCGCCGACTGTAGAGACTACACCGGTACCTCCCAGCCAATCGCTAGGGTACTCTACCTCCCCCTTCCCCCGAGCCGCAAAGGGGCCACACCAGATCCAGAGATAAGACTAGATTCTCAGCTCGCCTCCAAGACTGAGCTACCACTCCAATACAGCTAAGAAATTCCCAACTCCTCACAAGCAAACAGTCAAGCCAAAATCCGGCAGTGTAACGATACGCTAACTGTTCCCCCGCTTTCTTCCTCATTTTCCCCTTCTTTTATAGAAATTTGAGACCCACCTACTTTCCCTAAAATTACTCCTAGGGTTCCTATATCCCCTCTCATGCTTTTAATAACTTTCCTAAAATGAAGTTGTTGATTTTTAGTAACTCCTTAACTGCTGATTCTTTTTTTCTTTTTACCCTATGTCCCCTACTTTCTATTATTAAGTTTCCTTTAATAGAAGTTTCCTTATTTCTATTAATTGTTCCTTTCCCCCCCTTTTGTTTTTAAAACCCAAGAAGATAAATGCACTTTATTAATCTTTTCATTGTCTTTCTAAATCCTAACTTTTATACTTCCACACTTTAATAATTTTAATTCCTCTTTAAAATTTAAAAACCATCGGTTTCAATTAATTTATATTCCTCATTACTTTACCCCCCCCCCC
>JZKD02S1644949.1:98356-112759 GCA_000966675.3 Picea glauca
AATGGTGCTCTGGTAACTGTTGTTATAAGCAAACTCTACTAGAGGCAAGAATTCCTCCCAACATTTTTGTTGGTCCATCACGTACATGCGCAACATGTCTTCCAAGGTTTGGTTCATTCTTTCAGTCTGTCCGTCAGTCTCTGGGTGATACGCGGTACTAAAGTTAAGTTGAGTTCCCAAGGCCTCTTGGAAACTCGTCCAAAATCGTCTAGTAAACACCGATCCTTGATCGGATATAATCTTCTTAGGCACGCCATGCAGCCTCACAATCTCACTGATGAAAACTCTCGCTATGTCAGGTGCCCGATACATCATACACACCGAAATAAAGTGAGCACTCTTCGTCAGAGTGTCTACTACTACAAAAATTGAGTCATGTCTCCTGGCCGTCAGTGGCAATCCAACAATAAAATCCATCGAAATAACTTCCCATTTCGATTCCGGAATGGCATGTGGTTGAAGTAATCCTGTCGGGTGTCTATGTTCAGCCTTTACCTGCTGACACTCTAGACATCTAGCCACAAAGTTGACTATGTCTACCTTCATTCCCTTCCAGAATAATAAGGGTTTAAGGCCTGCCCTCATCTTCGTAACTACTGGGTGAGCCATGTAAACTGCTCTATGAGCCTCGCTCAGGATCAACATCCTCAACTCGTCGTTAGGCGGTACATAAATCTGACCTCTAAACCTCAATAACCCATCGCTATCAAAATAAAATCCCTCATATCGTGGTACCATCATTGTGTTTTGTCCGATAAAATCCTCGACTTCCTTGTACCAATCATCATCACGGTGTAAAGTGATAATCTTCTCATGTAGATTCGTTTGAAGAGGCAACACCAAAAATATGCGTGGCCTCTGACTCAAAGAATCCTCCACTCGATTCACTATTCCCTTTATGTAAGTAATCTCGAAGTCGTACTCGCTAAGCAATTTCGACCAACGTCGTTGTCGCACGTTCAGGTCGCTTTGCATGAAATGTGTTGCAGCCCACAATGATCAGTCTTTAATTCAAATTTTCATCCAACATGGTAGTGTCTACAAAACTTCAAGGCATAAATGATGGCTAACAACTCCAAATCGTGCGTTGCGTAGTTCTCCTCATGCCTTCTCAGCTTCCTCGAAATGTAAGCAATTACTCGTCCATATTGCATCAAGGCTCCGCCTAATCCTTCCTTGGATGCGTCAGTGCATACCAAGAAGTCCGCATGTATGTCAGGGACCTTTAGTATCGGCGAGGTTGTCAACAACTCTTTAAGCCTCCGAAATTCTTCCACACATTTATCTATCCAAACAAACTTCTTGTTTTTATTCTGCAATTCCATGATCGGATTGGCTATCTTCGAAAAACCCTCGAAAAACCATCGATAGTATCCTGCTAATCCCATAGAACTACGAACTTATATGACATTCATCGACCCAGGCCATTCCATAATAGCCTCAACCTTGGCTGGATCCACGGCGATACCTTCATCGGAGATGACATGCCCTAAGTAGTGAATCCTCGATTGATAAAAAGAGCATTTGGAGAACTTCCCATACAATTTGTGTTCTCGTAAACATTGTAGTACCAAGCACAAGTGCTCATCATGCTCCTCCATCATTCGAGAGTATATCAAGATATCGTCAATGAATACTTGGACGAAATTGTCCAAGTACTCACGAAACACCCCGTTCATCAAGATCATGAATACCCCTGGGCATTTGTCAGTCCAAAAGGCAAAACAGTAAACTTGTAATGTCCAAATATCGTCTTAAAGGCGGTCTTAGGGATTTCATCCTCCTTGATCCGTAACTAGTGATACCCGTATCGCAAATCGATATTAGAGAACACCGTCGCACCCTTCATTTGATCGAACAGATCATCAATTTTAGGTAAGGGATACTGATTCTTGATCGTCGACTTGTTCAGTTGACGGTAGTCAATGCAAATCCTCCATGATCCGTCCTTCTTTCGTATGAAAATAACTGGTGCACCCCACGGTGACACACTAGGATGTATTAGTCCCAGATCCAACAACTCCTTCAGTTGCATTTTCAACTCTTGCAACTACGGGGTCGACATCCGATAAGGCATTCTTGCTATCGGTTCGGTTCCTGATTTCAGGTCTATGGTAAACTCCAATTCCCTTTTCGGTGGCATCCCAGGCAACTCCTCTGGAAATATGTTCGAAAATTCCTTCACCACCGGAAGGTATTCTAGACCTTCCGCTACTCCCTTCTCTTTTAGCACAAGGATCGCATAAAGTTTGCACCCCTTACGCATACTCTTCTGTAACTGTAAGGAAGATACGAACCACAGGGAAACTCCCTTGTTCCTTCCTACAATCACACATCTCTATCCTTCGTCATCAACCAAGCTCAACCGTTTCGTCTTACAGTTGAGTATCACCTCATGCGTTTCCAACCAATCCATACCGATCATGACTTCATAAGATCCTAAAATCGTGACGTACAAGTTGACCCTCGTGAAAAACTTTCCCAGGTTAAGGGCACAGCCCGTAACCTTTCCTCCCACCTTCTGTTTGGCTCCCGAAGCCATCTCTACAAAGCTAAACTCATCCTGTTCGAATACCTTTACCTTAATCCTTTTTAGCGCTGCACCAGAAATGAAACTCTCAGTAGCACCTGGGTCTATCAAAATACTAAGGGTTTGGTCAGCGACAGTACCAATCGTCTCGAGCACAGTTGACTGGTGCTCTGCCTGGCGGTTATTCACCGCTACATGTATCTGATGGGCCTTGCCCATATCTCCCATGATAGCGGGTCCGGCTGATCCAGACACTCTGGCCCTCTCCACAGGACAGTCACATTGGTAGTGTGGCTCCCCACACATCCAACACCCCTTCTTCGGCCAAGTAGTCCTGGTACCCAAAGTAGAAGATGACTGCCCACCGGCGTGAAACCCTGGCATGTTCTGCTGAACATGCCTAAATTGTTGCTGCTGTGGGCAACACTACTGTTGGTACTGTGGCCCTCGATAAGGTGTCCTCTGTTGAGGCGACGGACATCAGGGTGTAGCAAAAGTGGATCCCCTATGGAAGCCATGATGTCCCAGCGTATGTCTTGCTGGTGTCTGATGTTGTAGCGCACCAAATGAACTCTACCCTGCGGGTCTCGCTGGAGTCCTGGTCTGACCCCCGCTGATAAGCTCCTCCTCTACTATGAGGGCCTTTTGGACAACGCCGTGCAAGGTTTGAGGCATCAATATCCTAACCTTTGCACGCAGACTATCGTTAAGTCCAAACATAAACCTGTTGACTTTGAGCTTCTCATTGTTAAGGTGCAGAGCATACCGGAGCAGCTCCATAAAACGTGCCTCGTACTCGGGCACCGTATGACCTCCCTGTCGTAACGCATTGAACTCATTGAGCTGATGCTCGATGAATTCCTATGAAAGGTACCTCTCTCGGAACAATTCCTCAAACAGTTCCCATGACACGTCTTCAACAGCCATGTTCAGCTATGGTAGGAGCGTCTTCCACCATAGAAGACCACTCCCCTTCAGTTGAAAGACTGCCATGCGGACCTTCATGTTGGAGGTATAATCGCGAAGTGCGAAGCACATCGCCATATTCTCCAACCATGCCTCGATGGCTGCGCCATCCGAGGCACCAAAGAACTTGGGAAATTTTACCTTCTCGAGTTCACAGTGAATGCTACCTGTAAGAGCCGGTGCGCGCGACAGAACCTGAGGGGGTGCCAGTGCCCTGGCCTCGTGTCTGTCCAATTAGCTGATCAGAGCCTCGAACATGCACTAAAAGGATCTCATCATCCCAATAACATCACCAACGACTATATTCTTCTGTCCGAGAACTTGCTCGCCTCCCTGGGGGTTAGGCCCCTCAGGCGTGGATGTTATTGGAGGCGTCACGCCTCCTCCCCTAGCACCCCGTTGTCTACCTCCGTGGCGTCCTCTAACCATGATTACCTGTATGCACACAATCAACTCGATCAACAACAGTATAATCAATCTAATCCTATCAACGAAAGTCATAGCGAATCCCAAGTCACGGTTCGAACCAGCTCTGATACCATACGTAACACCCTCCTTGTTACGACAACGACTCTTTAACAGGTGAGAATTTTTTTTTTTTTTTTTTTGTTGTGTTAAGGTGTGTGCGCGTGTACAAGTAACAGACGCACTTGAATCTACATCGCCACCTGACAACCAACAAGACGCAACCATGAATATTACCACAAGATGACAAGGGCACACAACAAGTAGCTGCAAACAATGAATGACCAAAGACATAAGACGCACACAAGTACTGCAACAATAGCGACCAAGGACATAGGGCGCACTACGCAACATTGAACGACATACTGGGTTATGCACAATACGAACACAGAGGGAAGAATCCATAGTAGTAGGTCTTACTATTTCTGCACAGGAAAGTAGGGCGTTTAATCTTAGTTCTCTCCTCCGGAGAGAGAGAAGGTCAGATAGGCTCCTGGCCGACTGCTCAGGCAGAAACTAGTAATCCCCTCAGGTGTGTCGCAAGAGTGGAAACCCTACCTTTAAGGGGCCCGAGACTCTTGATATGGCACTGGATTCTTTACATGAAACAATCACACATGCAGACATATCTCCTAAGGCTACCTGGGGTGTTTACATCCCGCCCGACAAAACTGACCAACTAATAAGGTAATTACGACCTCGTACAACATGAATTATATGAACAACGACCTCTAGGAAGGCACAAGTAAGAAGGACTCTGACATTTACCATCCATGAATAAGACTCACTCACAAATTGCAGGCCCATTTCTCCATTTAAAATTTAGTAATCGACGAGTTATCCAACCTTAAATAATGTACAATTAGTTAACTGCAATCCCCGTTTACGGAATTATAATAATTGATTTCACTTAGATTCACGGACCCTACATTTTATGGGTCATCTATCATATTGCGATTACCAAGAATTCACCATAACACCACCATATCTTTTCTTTCTAGAATACCATAATATTGCAATTAAAATCATAATAACTTTCACTTAAATTGTTACCATCAACAATGGAATCATAATATCATTAGCATAAATCGACAATTTTAATTGAACCATAATATTAAAACGACAGTATTAAAACCAAATATTAACACAACAATATTAAAACCCTATTATTAAATGATGATATTAAACCAAATATTAAAACTATAATATTACCACAATATTAAACCACCATATAAACCATAAAATTAAACCAAAATATTAATTCGAAATATTAACCTCTTAATATTAACCCATATTATTAACCTTAATATTAACCACCATATAAACCATAAAATTAAACCACAATATTAACCCAAAATATTAACCACTTATTATTAACCCATAATATTAACCATAATATGACACCACTTAATATTAACCACAATATTAACCCATAATATTACAACGATAATACTAAACCAACAATATGACAAGAATAGAGCCCTATTTTAAAACGGCAGCATTTAAAACCAAAATATTAAACAACATATTAACACCAAGAAATTAAATGAGAATAGAACCATATATTATCAACAATATTAACCGGAATAATTAAAACAGCTTAGTAAAACCCAGATTTAAGATGATAATAATGTATTCGCCATGATTGGAAGGCCATGACTGGAATTTGCTTTACCCTAACCATTCACCAATCAAGGGTCAGAAGAGTCGGCAACTGGAAACTATCAGTTGTGAGCGCATGCAGAGAAACGAGTGGGCTACTGACGCGCGCAGGTCGGAAATCACGTAGAAAGGCAGCCGTCAACATAGTTAAATCATTAATACACAGGAATAGTTTCCCAATGAGGTTGGGAACTGGACACTAAATGACCTCGGGGTGTGCAAGGGTTTCGAGAGCAAGAATTGAGTATCATGAAAAAGGAAGTGATTAAAGGTGATGGAGGTAAATTAATATTTCGGGCAGGGAGAAGGATTTTAAGAGCTTCCACTTGCACAGTAGTCTGGCGCAGTCCACCACGGCCACCCAAATTCTTCCAGCTATCCCTGGTGTGCGGGAAGCCATGAGTTGGGGTACGCGCTTACCAAAGACAAGGTGACTGCCAAACCCTAACGTCGTCCTCATTGGGAACTATGTGATGTCTAAGACAGGGAAGCCCCGATCAGTAAACAACCAAAGCGATATCCAGAAGGTAAACGAACTCCCTAAATTCCCAACGAATTCCAGAAAGGAAACGGATCCATGTAAATTACAACGAGAGGTAGAATATAAAAGTGGAATGACTGTATTATCCACAAAAACAACTATCCACAAAACGAGATATAAACGAAATATAGAATTTTTTTGTGTACTTAAAATGGTTTAATTAAAAAAAGGAGGGTTTTTCTGTTCTGAAGAAGTTTCCGTCAACAATTCTCTCGTCTCCTTTGCAACCTTGGGTAACTTAAAATCTTAACTGTCATACCCAATTTATTTCACCTTGCACATGATTATTCAATACTCCCTCGGAAAAAGAAAAACACCTTGGAGTAATTAGCAGATTCAAAGTCGAATTATTTATGACAACCAAGGTCGATTAGGGCTCGATCGAACGATGGATTCGGGTTTCCACAAGATAAATCTCCTGGATGGCAGGTTATGGTTTTCACAGGTTGCATCTGCGGCAACACATGTGCATGAAGTTAATAAACAAAAAAAAAATCCACAAAATGAAATGCCCTCTGTAAATAAGGAATACGCCCACTGTCAAAAAAAAAATTCCAGAATCCTAAATAATAAAAATTTACACAGTCTCGCCAATAGATAAAAAGTAAGCAGCCCAGAACGATGAATAAAAATTTTACACAGTCCAGGATACAAACAATAATTATTTTATTTACACAGTCCATAATGTAAACAATAACTATTTTACACAATCATGGAATAAATTTTACGCCATCTAGAATGAGAATAAAAACATTATGCAGACCAAAGTAATGAAAATAAAATAATAACATTAACACAGTCTAGAATGTAAACAATAACTATTTTACACAATCATAGAATAAATTTTATGCCATCCAGAATGAGAATAAAAACATTATGCAGACCAGAGTAATGAAAATAAAATAAAAACATTAACACAGTCCAGAAACGTGAACAATAACTATTTTACACAGTCATAGAATATTAGTTATCCAACCGACCAGCAACAACAGCTTATGAAGAATTAATCTATAACCATAACAAGGTTTTAATCGCCGAGGAACATAAATAAAACCGCCATTACATCAAAATACAACCCATATTCTAATACCAACATAAGCCATAATGCATCCTATTCTACGAAAGTACAACAACCATACTGTTTTCTTATAGCCCACCACGATGACGTCTGCGCTCCATGCCACTCCTGCTCCGTGCCGCTCCCGCTTGTCGACCATAGAGACTACGCCGGTACCTCCCAGCCAAACGCTAGGGGTACTCTGCTTCCCCCTTAGCCCCCCGAGCCGCAAAGGGGCCACACACAGTCCAGATAGTAACCTAGCTTCCCAGCTCGCCTCCAAAGTTGAGCTACCACTCTAATACAACTGAGAAAATCCCCAACTCCTCACCAGAAATCAGTCCCCCTCTCCATTTTGGCAGCATAACAATACCTAATAGCTCCCCCCTTCTTTCTCCCTTACTCCCCTCTTTTTATGCCCCTCCAACCCTAAATCATAATAAATTTTATTTTTTTAATGAAACCCTAAAAATTTCTCTCTTTTACAAGTGTCACTCATCCCTACACTTCTCCATAAATTATTTTCTTTTTCTATAAATTAGAGATTATGGAATACACGTCAATTTGTTTATAATATATATATTACTTTATTTTTCCTATTTACAAGCATGTTATTCATCATTTTAATTTATCATCATCCATCATTTTAATTTATCCTTAATATATATATAGGTTAATAAGAGATTAAAGTGATAAACATGTATATGGGAAAAGTAGATGTATTACATAAAAGAGGAATAATGAGAAATTAAGGGGATGGATGGTGATTTAGTAATGTGAAATGGACATGTAAATGGAAAATGGATACTGGAAGATTAAGGTGATGGAGAATAGTTTAATAATGTAGACATGGATAATGAGAGGATAATGGTCTTAGTTTTTTTTTTTGGAATTTTCTTTATGTTACACTATGAAGGTGATGTCATTCTCCCACCAGTTAGGAATTAATTTCTTCTTTGCAAAGTTTTAAAACTATTAGATTTTCTTTAGGACTTACCCTCGTCATCGCCCCAAGAATTTTATGAAGACCCAACTATTACTTAGGTGGTTTTTTGTTTCTTTTGTTATTTTTATTCCAGGGTCTGCTCTTAGGGTTAGACTAAAATTTTACCCTAAAAGTTTTAGACTTAGTACTAGATTCTAAACTGGGCGACACTGGCTTAGGGAAGTTGTTTAAGAACTTCTTAAGGTGTTATTGTCTTAGGGCTATTTAGGTTTGTTTCCTTCATCCACATCAATGTGACGTGCCCTTCAGGACGCACCACGTGCTCCAAGGGTGCCACTCGCCTCGTTCATTTCCTTTACGCGACATTCCCTTCAAGATGCACCACATGCTCCAAGGGTGCCACTCGCTTCTTCTATTTCTTATGTGCGATGTGCCCTTCATAATGCACCAGGTGCTCCAAGGGTGCCACTCACCAACTGGACTGTTTAGTAGACATCTATAACCCCTGGAGTCAACACTCTGTCAGGTGAACTTGTGGGAGACTAAGGGTTCTAAGGAATAAGGCCCCCGCTTTATTGCGCACCCCTTAGAATCATCGTGAGAAACTATCGCAGTCGTCCCTCACGACATCGTGGATCCTCTCGAACTAGGTAATCGTTAACCTACAGTTCGAGCCACGGCGGGAGTGCTAGTAGGCGGTGGCAGGGCTGCTGTCCACCCCTCTCCCTCAACCTCTCTGGAAATTGTGTGTGGCCCCTTTACTCCATATGTGAGTCTGGTTGGCAAGCTATCGTCAACCTGTGTCATCAACAATCATGTCAAAAATGTCAACATCGTATCATCGAATCAAATGAAATATCACAGTAAATAAATCAACCCAAAAGCACACTCTCTGACTCAATCCGGAGTCCAAGGGGTTCCATCAATGCCTCTGTTTCCTCAAGGTCCAAAACCTGCACACTCAATAAAGCAGAGTCAGTAGCACCTATGTCAATCAAACTAGTAAAACATCATGTCGTATGTCAATCGCAACATAATCAAGTATAAATGGTTTAACATCACAAAAGTCCAGATCACTTGCGAGCAAGTGTCCTAAAAAAAACGTTTTCTCAGTGTGCCAGAGAGGGATGTTACAATCACGTTCCACCCATCATTTAATGAACTTAAGACATTCACTTTTACAAAATCTTTGATTTCTTAAGTGTTTGATGAAGAAGTATTCATCTTCATCTTCATTGGAACCTATTTGTATTGCAAACCATTGAGACTAATTATGCAATCACCATTTATAGTGATTAGATGGTCTTAATGTCACTATATTTCATCTGAACAATTCGTGTTAATGCAATATTGCAACCGTGGAAGTGGATCATATATTTCACTCCACCTATCAACCTCTACCTCAAATCAAATTTATTTCAAATGTACATGTAATGAGGCACCACTAAGGTGCACCAATTGGTCAATAAGTTAGATTATTATAGAACCCTTTAATGGACTAATGTTGGTGCAATCTTGTGTGAATATTTTATAAATATGAATACCACACCGAAGACAATTTAACTTCTCCTTTAAACACATTTTCAATAGTTCCCACAATAACATACCTATTATCATATGAATATAGATAAGATTCACTAATAATCATTTAAAATTCATACTATGTTATTCAACATGTGAAGATGGTTATCCTCTTCATTGGTGAATCTCTTGAACTTGAAATGAATTCATTGTAAATATTGGTCATGATTGTAACGTCCCCGTGTGGTACGAATACAAGCAAAGGAAAGGGAACATATTTTTTATTTAAAAAAATGGGGGTAGGAACTGACGACAACTATTGAACCACACGATGTGTCGATGAACCCACAACAACTACTAATATCAACAACACTCACAAGGAAAACACAACTCCAATCGAGTTATCATCTGCCTCTATCTAATAGGGCGTGCCACGATCCCCTCATCAGGGACCATATCATCCCTAGGTGATAGGTTCTACAATAACCCTGGAACTACGCAACTCAACTGGACCAAGGACTTGAGATACATCCACAAGCTAGGAGACATGAGCATCGTCAAGAAGTTTACCCTATGCCCCCAAGCAGCGGGTCGATCGGTCGTGGATGGCATCGCTCAACAAAATGTGTATTCTATTAGACAACTTGACAGCAATCATAATGCCTACTTGTTAAGCATGATGTCTAAGTGAGAGTGGCGAACTAAAACAACCACCAATCCTATAACTTAACGTTTTAACTTGTCTAACAAGTCGTCTAAAAAGGGTAAAACAACAACATAAACTTCTAAGTGAGTTATTATTGAAAAGTTAATATCTCCTTGCAACCGACTGCCTTTATTTATTCAGCTCAAGCACTCAAGGATATAAGAGTTAAGGTGATAGGTATTGTTTCTCCCATTAAATACTAAATTTCTTACACCCATTAGATATATAAAGATCTAATGCACTAAATCATTAATGTCTCATAAGAATGGCTAAGCCAAAAATAAAATCTACGCTACCCATTAGCAATCGATGTGATGATCATTATCCGTTTAACCATCAAAGTATCGTTGTTAGGTTTACCAAGGTTAACGAAAAAACTTAAGAAAAAATTCAAACTATAGGTCTTCGTCATGCAGTTATTGTATTGATTCTCTTGCTGGAATTATTAGCCGTAAGAAATTTGTTGAGTCACATATATATAAGTTGTTGTTTAAAATTTGGGAGGCGTAAATAATAACTGATCTCTTTGTCGTTGAATAAGAGACTACAGGATATTATATGATACCAACGAATAAGGATTACAGGGCGAATAAGATATTACTGTCTTATTATCGGTATAGGGAAACTCTAGTGTGAAATGAAACACCAAGTATAAAAGCAATCCAAGGGCCATCAGCTAGATGTCAAGACTCACAACTCGCCATTAGCAATCAAGGGAACAACTATCCCTTTAATCAGGCAGAGTTATAACTGCTCCTTACAATGCTACAAGTTGTTAAGAAAAATAAATGTGTCAATGTTGTCATGCACTGTCAGATCATCAAGAATACTGTCAAATGATTGTTGTCTGATATTGACACTGGCAAAAATATATATATCGTTATCCCTTGATAATGAATGTCTGGTTTGAATGTTTTCTAAAAAAAAACGATGATTGCATTGTGGCAACCATCACCGGTTTTCTATCCTCTCCAATAAAACATTAATTGATGTCCCCAGGCACAACCACAAATTACACATGAATCTGTGGCCATAGAAAAGCGATCAAATTTCACTGGGTTTACCCATCCATTCACTGAGAATTTGCAATGACAATTCATTGAGTTCTATCATCGAATCGTGGGGTTCATCCAGGAGAAAATGACTGAGTTTACCATCAATTTGTTGAGAGAATCATTGGGATCATCCATGAGAAATTTACCGAGTTTTACCATTAATTCACTGGAAAACACAAGGACAAGTAAATACGCCGCTGCTACAATACTAGGCCATCCCAACAAAAATAGATATCTAAGTGATTAGATTGTTGTTTTCCAGTACCTGTTTATCAAATCGTAGTCAATCCTTACCTTCAACGACTAACAACTATCATTTAAAATAGGTTACTATCCAAAAATAATTCATTGCCCACGTAAATCAAGAGATGCCTATAGGAAAACGTTGTCTCTACACAATAAGGTAGAATTTAGGTATTTTTCTTATATAAATATACTGTCTGGGGGATACACCAATTGGTGCAGTCCATATGTGCAAACGCAAGGCGGATAAGGATAATACTGAAATAAGTGCATATGAATTGTTGAATAACTAAATGATACTGCTATCGTAATGATATATGGACTACAGAGGCAAACATCGACCAAAATGTAGGGGTAAACATTCAAGACTTGAGATTTATCAACTTCAGCAAATAAAAAAAAAGGAAATGACGATATGTTCGGAAGAAATATAGACGTCAAATACTGAAAACGCCGTGCCAAAATTCCAATGAATATAATAATCACTGTCAGTAAAGAAAATGCCCAGTAACCGTGGTGTACATAAAAACACAGTCCAAATATAAATCAAGACCGATATTCAAGTGGGAAAACACAGTCCAAAAAGAGAAGAGTTATCATTAAATTGCAGAGAAAAACATTAAACGCAGGTTTAGATCATTACCAAGAAGGGTATTAGAAAGCAGAGTTCATTCCATCAATGCACAGGGTAAAGGTGTATCACGAAAGGAAGGGATAAACAATCACATAAATATTCATTCTCAAGGGCATAATGCCAACAACTGTCAAAGGACAACAACATAGGTAGCTGACAGATGGGTTCATCCTTCACTTCACCATCCTTGCACAGAAAAGAAGGGCATTGAGATCCATAGGTATTTTAACGCCGAGGCAACAACCGTAGATCAAGCTCCTGGCCGACTGCTCAGGCTAGGACTAGTGGGCTAGGGATGGAGGAAATAGTCACAAGGGTCACATTCAACACCACCGAGCGGTCACGACATGCGGGAAGACGAAGGTCACAGAGATCAATCAACCAATCACTCAACTAGGTAATAAATTCAATCATGAAACTAGATAACCAGTTTACCTACTTAAAAACACATGCAGATCTAAATCATACATCCTACAACATTCTATCATTAAACTGAAAAGAATATCGTTTCCTGTTTTCCTGCTCTGAGTGTCGTCCGCGCACTCCGTGCAAATCCCGCTTGCCGACCGTTGAGACTACACTGGTACCTCCCAACCAATGCTAGGGGTACTCTTCTTCCCCCTTAGCCCCCTCAGCCGAAAAGGGGCCACACACTATCCATATGGTATGTATATCTCCCAAATCACCTTGCAAGGTCGAGATACCACTCCTATTTAAGCTGGGAAAACCCAACTCCCCACAAGTAATCAGTCAAGTCACAAATCCAACAGCGTAACATTACGCTAACAGACGATCCCCCTTCTTTCTCATCTTCCCTTTCTTTTATAGAGTTTTAGAACCTCCGACTTTCCCTAAATCACATTTAAATTTAATTTTAATAAAAATATTCTAAATATTCTCCTTTGCACAAGTGTCCTCCATCCCCCTCATTCCTCCAATAATTATTTTCTTTAAAGCTATTAATTGTCTCATTTCCCTCACCCACCTAGAGTTTCTCCTAAATTTACTCCTAGGTGTTTCTAGATTCCCTTACAGGTTTAAATACTTTCCCTAAAATGAATTTGCTAATTTAGTTCATTTTAGAAGGCTCTTAATTGCAGATTCCTTACTATGTTGTCCTTGCTTTTTACCATAACTTCCCTTCTTTCCTTTATTATGTTTCCTCCAATTCCTAGTTTCCTAACTTTTATTTTTCCCTTCTTTACCCTTTTAATAAAGCCAAAATGGTAGTTGCGCTATTTAATATTTTCCTTTTATTATTAATTTAATACCCTTTTATACCTTCCCATGTTAAGAATGAATTTCTTCTTTGCAATTTTTAAATCCACTAGTTTTAATTAAATTCTTACTCTCTTCATTTACCCCAAAAATTTTATGAAGACTAAACTATTACTTAAGTGGGTTTTAGTTTACATTTTTATTTTTATTTCTATAGGGTCTTTTTCTTAAGGTTAAACAAAATTTTACCCAAGAGAAATTTTAGACTTAGATTTAGATTCTGATCGGGGCGAGAATTATTTAGGGAAGTTGTTTAAGAATTTTTTAATGTGTTAAAAGTCTTAGGTCCATCTAGGTTTGTTCCTTCATCAACATCAATGTGACGTGCCCTTTAGGATGCACCACGTGCTTCAAGGGTGTCACTCGCCTTGTTTGCTTCTTTTGCGCAACGTGCCTTCAGGATGGACCACGTGCTCCAAGGGTGCCACTCGCTTCTTGTGTTTCTTTTGCATGACATGCCCTTCAGGATGCACCACGTGCTCCAAGGGTGCCAATTGTTTCTTGTGTTTCTTTTGCGCGACGTGCCCTTCCGGATGCACCATGTGCTCCAAGGTTGCCACTCTTCAACTTGATTGATTGGTAGACATCAATAACCCCTCGAGTCAACACTCCACCAGGTGAACTTGTGGGAGACTAAGGGCTTTTAAGGAATAAGGACCCCACCTTATTGCATGCCTGACGACACCCTGCCCCTCGCGAGCACGGTCGCCCCACCAGGACCTTCACAAATCCGTGGCCCGAAGAGTTGACACTCTTCCTCCCCCTTTCGGGGTTTCGCAACCCACAGTCTCTCTCACAC
>JZKD02S1644960.1:0-31536 GCA_000966675.3 Picea glauca
ATCGCTTGTTTGTTGAGAACTTCTTGCAGGTGTAAAGCTTTGGGTCAAAGTGCTCAACGGTGGAACGACATCAAACGATTGGATCGAGGTAGGCTTCTTCCTCGTATTGCACATTTATTTATATGGCACATGTTGGAATTAAGTTGATTTTTGCAGTCATACCTGTTTGTTGTGGTTTACCCTTGGCCATAGAGAGTTTTTCCCTTGTAACAAATGGAAATCCTTCATCAACGACGAATATCACGCACGCCTTATTTCTAATTAATCAGATATGAATTTGATTTAAAATTCAAAAGTCATTTTCTAAGTTACCACTTTGGGAAGGATTATATTTTCATGAAATGGAGAATATAAAGCTCAAAAGTTCAAAATTATATGTGTTTCAACATGATGCATGACCATCATCACACAATACAAGTGATTTAAGGAAGAATGCACCTTATCAGTTGAATTTCAATTCTATAGTTCCTAAAAAGTAAATATATTAAGAATTTCATTCTTAATTTAGAAATCAATTGCATTTAAAAATTCAGCGATGTAACATCACATCTGATCACATGCAATAATGACTTGGGCATAACCAGATCTTAATAAGTAAGCATATCAACTTAATAAAGCAACCACCATAAGGAAGCTGTAAACTTTTAACTAAGCTCTAAGGAAACACTAAAGGGCTATAAGGCTATAAGACAACAATCAATAAAAAAGATATAAAGTAACAACCCTAGAGAAAAAGAAAAAACATCAACGAAAAAGAAAATCTACAAGGCTTTGAACTTAAAATTATATGTAAATTCTCAATTAAACCAACAATGTAGAAATCTCTCCATTCAAATTTAGATATTAATTTAAAAAGGAATTAATCGCTGGATTCACTACAAGTGGGTTGAAACAACTCTACCAACCAAAATTTACCACTAGTCCAAGTAATCACATCTCCTGGCAGAATTGCTAACCATTAAGGGCGCAGGGAAAAACGCTGAGCATGCATTGAGAATCCATGTGTGAGGGAGTAAATCGCTGAGCCCTTGGGAAACAAAATTAGTGGGTGGAAAATAAATTCACTTCGAAGAAATATCAGACAACTTTTCTTAGAGAGAATCATTTTAAAACTTGCTTTTCAGAAAATCGTCGGATATCGTCGGATAGATGGTACGAGTCACCCAAGGATCGCAAGGTGTACCCATGAAATTGATGGGAAGATTTTGTGTGCGTTTCATACACACGCCTTCCAAGAGATCGCACACAGGGAAGGGTTGAAGGCACAAGCATTAAGGTATTCATTGTGCAACCGGAATAGTGCTATCATTAAGGATGCTTAATGCTATGGGCTTCCCAATATCTAACTCATTAACGAGATGGTTCTTTAATAAGACAACACGTATTTGGCTATTATTCAACACTTCCTCCGTTAAGTTGGAGGTGGAAGCAAGTAAAATTTAAGGTGGCGAGAGGCACTTATGTTTGCAGGCCTCTACAACAAATTTTATTGTTGTCGCACCACCCAAGAGCAAGCAGAGAAATCTCAAGAAGACCCAAGGATGGCAAGAAGAAAGCAAACCATAATCCAAATATTCAGAGAAATTGAAAGGGAAGTAGGCTAGAAGTCTTCCGTTCCACAAACACAATCGATAAAACTAAGAATTACGATAACATGGTTCTTCTAAAATTTCATATATGACATCGAGCTACGCCTATAATTCCATACCATTAAATCTGAATCGTAATAAAAATAGAGATCCACAGATACGACCAGTTTCAAATAATACGTTACAAACTCATTAACATGTAAATCCATATACAATTTTTGAACGGAATTACCCTGTAAATTTTAAACAAGTGTACTGTAACTGGTGGATGATCTTGTTGATGTTTTTCATCAGCCGACGATCCTCCTAGCTCCCGCTTGCTAATCGCTAGAACTTCACCGGTATCTCCCAGCCAACACTAGGGGTACTCTTCTTTCCTTGAGCCCCTCGAGCCGCAAAGGGACCACACACACAACCAGACAAAGACTATCTCTTAGCTCGTCTAGCAAGGTCGAGCTATCACTCTCAGGTCGAGCTATCACTCTCAATTCGAGCTGGGTATACCAACTCCCACAAGAAAAATCAGTCAAGAAAAATCTGGCAACATAACCTTACGCATACCAGTCGTCCCCCATCCCCTCCTTCACTATTTTTTTTATAGAGTTCTCTTAGTGTCTCTTTTTCCAAAATGCACGTTAATTTTTTTTTATCAAATTTTTATTAGGAAATACTCTCACCCAATCCCTCACTTGCACAAGAATTTTACTTAATCAATTAAATTAAATTGTCAATTTCCCTCACCCACCTAAAGACGTTCCTAAAAATGCTCCTTGCTATATCTTTATTCCCTCAATTTCCTTTAATGACTGAAACATTTCTTAAAGTTTAGTTGAGTTTTCATTAGGAAAGTTCTCTAGATTAGATTCCTTTCTATGTTCCACATTCTTTTTGCAATTAATTTCCCTTTTTTGTCTAAGTTTTGATTTAGCAAGTTTTTCACATAAAAAACAATTAATTTTAGATGAATTATGATGCAGGAGCATCTCTCCATGCAGCCAGCCAGCCAACCAGTCACGTCAGCGCCCATGCATTTCAAAGGCTGAAGAGAGGCACAACCTCATTTGAATTTGAAATGAATGTAACTTTAATGTTCTTAGGTTGTTGAGCTAGGAAGCCGTGCCTTTGATCAGGAATTAGATAGGATCGACTTTAATGCCAAGATCGGCTGAAGATCTAGATCCAAGCGTTGGACTAGACAACCATTGATTGTAATTGAATAGGGTAGGTGAGTTCTGGAGGGAAGCGCTAAGAGCCCTCAGGTAAAAGAGATTTTCATATCTCATTTTGAGTTAGGGAAGATGAGTTAGAGTAGAGAGGAGCCAGGGAGAGCTCATGAACACCATTGTAAAGATACAGACATTGTTGCCATTTGTTAATATATAACAGAGCAGTTTTTCCTGCATTATTCTGTGTATGTGGATGTCTGTGTGTGTTCCTTATGTATGTTGTGAATGTATGATTGTTGATGCATTCTGCAGGAGTTGTGTTTGATTTCAGGGTTGAAGGTCTTTGTGGTTTCATGCCAGGAGGGCGTGACAGAGCACTGTGGTCTCTGAACACCAGTGCACGGAGGTTGCACTTCTGAACTCTGAGAAGTCAGATGAAGACGTGTTGAGGCACAAGATTGAGATCAACAACTCATGGAGAAGGAAGACCTTTGAGGTTACTGAACACCTCAAGAGGCAAGGCTGTGTGAAAGAAACACAGTTGCAGACAGAATCTCTGAGGAGTTCTGAGGAGTTCTTTGGAGCTCTGCCAGGTGGGCATTGAGCGTGTGTGCAGGAGTGCACAAAGGAAGGAACTCTGCTGAGAGTTCAGAAGAGACAAAATCACTGAGGATTCTGAGAACTTTGCCAGAAGGGCATCGAGACCTTGTGCAGGTAGACACAGGAAGAATAAGGGAACTCTTTGACTTCTAGAAGTGAAGAAGAGTCTAGAGAGGGATCTTCACTGGGTTGTTGGATACCCAGAAGTCTCAGCAAGGAGGTTGCTTGAGCAAACAGAGAGCCAGGAAGGCATCTGAATATTCTCCATCTGGAGAAGAGGAGAAGAAGGATAAAATCCCTCAAGGGGTCTGAGCGTTCGAAGAAGCTCAGGAGAAACAGCATGGTATATGTGCGAAGGCTCTACAGGAGGTAGAGGTCGAATCTCCAAAGGTTTGAGGAGAAGCTCAGAAAGGGTAGCGCTTTTACGTGCATCAACAAGGAGGCTCGAAATCGAGGAGCTCGCAGAGAAGAAAGACTGCAAAGGTCAAGGCCTTTAGAACCTTGCAAATTCTCCCAAGGAAGGACGAAAGCACAAGGAGGCTCTGGTGAGAGCACAACAGTCGTTGGATTGGCAGATAGAGAGATTTGGACTGTTGAGGAGATTGACAGTCGTCAGATCTCACCTAGAAATCCCAACAACCGTTAGATCAGGAGAAGTTGCACGAAGGATAGCCTCAGGAGGAGGAGCGCACGAGGAGAACAGATCTGAGTCATTGCATCTGGGAAGAAACCCCGACAATCGTCAGACCTATGGAAGTTGCCCGAGGTTTAGTCATCGGGATATCGACCATCGAGAAATCGGAGTTCCCGAGGTCGTGCAAGTTGGAGCAGCGCAAGTCGTGAAATCCCGACGGGATATAAGCCATCCATATGAGGAGGGGCACGTGTCGTGCGATCGTCCGTTCCGGAGATCCGAGGCACCAGGAATCGGGGATCGCAAGTATCGAATCGGTGACATAATCTGGACCGTCCGTTCGGTGGACAGGTGGCAGGAATCCATCGAAGGATTGAGATATCGACATTCAGAGAATCGGGGTTCTCAAGGTCAAAGGAAACAGGACATCAGAAGTCCCGAAATCCTGATGAAATTGGGATCATCCATCTAGGAGGACGCGTGGCAAACATCAGCGCACTAGGGACAATCTGCGACGGGAGCCGGCGTGGTGGACAGGTGTCAGACACCTGGGAAGAGTCGAAAATCGGGATATCAGAGATCCCAGTTACATAGGTTTCGTGCATAGCAGAATCGCGAAACGTGATTTCCCGATCGGATCAAGACTGTCCATTTGACGTGACGCGTGTCAAGAGATCCCAAGAAGTCGGGGATCGGGAAATCGGGGTTTTCGAAGGCATGAGAACCGAGACATCGAAAGTCCCGAAATCATGAGGAGAAATCGGGACCGTCTATCTATAAGGACAGGTGGCAAAGGATCGGGCGCCGTCGACAATTTTGCCCATCAGGATATCAGAGATCCCAGGGACGAGAGTTTTTTGCATTATAGATTTGCGATCCGTGAAATCCCGATCGGTGGGGAACAACTGTCAGCCATAGGAGAACTGAGAGAAGCATGGTTGTGTGGGAGCCAGTTGTCAGCTGGACGGAGGACCAGGCACATCGGGGATCAGAGGATCGGGGTTTGCGAATGCATGTGCATCGCGAAATTACAAACCCCGAAACCCTGATAGGAAGGTATAAGGTTGTGGTCATGGAGTGACGGTCACATTGACCGGGAACTAATCTCAGGAGGACCAACGCGTGAAGGAGCTCATCAGGGATTGGAGAATCAGGAATCCTAAGGATGTGCGCGCGTTGACATCGCAAACGCCGAAACCCCGACAGGAGTAGCCCCGGAGGGAGGTAAGGCCACGGTCTTATTGGAGAGTGGTCACATGAATCGGGACCTAGCCAGGAGGGGCTAAGGCAGTAGAAGCGCCCATCGGAAATCGGAGATCGGTGATTCACGAGGACAATGGTTTGTGGTGGAGGAAAGTCCGAAACCCTCAACCCTGATACTTGAGTCGGGGAAAAGTCACGGTCTGGTGCAGAGGCCGTGGGTAAGTGAGAAAGGACCTGTGGATTGGGAAATTTTCTCGGTGAATCCCAAGGGGATCTAATGGGCCGCTTCGGCTCGATTAATAGAAATTTGAACGATCCTGCGAGCGGGTGAGTCGAGGACCAACCTCGCCTGCATCAAGTGGTATCAAAGCTTGTCTCTTTTTGTACACTTCAGACAGAGGGAGAAAGAGGAAGAAATCAAAACTCTGATACGAACATCAAGTGGTATCAGAGCTCTCAGTCTGTTTGTATACTGCAGACAGAAGGGGAGAAAAGAGGAAGACAGAGTTACTGAGGACTCTGTAAGGACTTGTTTGCAGGTAGGCAGCAGTCCATAGACAGTCAGCAGGACTATGAGAAGATGAAGTTGGACACACTCAAGATGCACAGTGACAGCAGCAGATCTGTCAAGGAGGTAGATGGACATAGCAAAACGGCTATTGAAGGCCATAGAAAGAAGAGCAAGGCGGAAAGGCTTGTGGAATGGGATGAAGAAGTGACTAGAGAACTCTATGAACTAAAAGCAGACATAGAGAAGCTCGAACTGCGGATGCGGCAGGATAGGAGGATGAGACGGAAGCGAAATTTGCCCATGAAGAAGGCGAAAGAAAAATGGCCAGTCAGAGAGTTGATGGTCAGAGGGCAACGCAGATTGTTGAGAAAATGGTTGAGGTATGCTGAAAACCTCAAGGCCACAGAAGAAGAGATGATTTGTCACTGTTGGCCAGAGACTGGAAAAGGTCTCGATGATTGGGATGACGAAGAGGATCTCAAGCATTTCCAGGTGGGCAGAAAAGAGAAAATTCCTAATTGCCAGATGGGCAAGGAAATAAAGATGAGGTCGGCTGAAGATCTCATGGACTGTCAGGAGGACAGCGATGAAACTTTGCATTTCCAGCTGGGAAATGAAAGGAGATCAGATGAGGATCTCGAAGACTTCCAGGAGGGCAGTAGAAGCATTGAAGACTGCCAGAACGGCAGTAGAAGCATTGAAGACTGCCAGGAGGGCAGTAGAAGCGTGTCAAACTGCCAGGTGGGTAGAGGTGAGAATTTGGGACTAGCTGGAAGTCTCAAGGACTCTTTGGAGAGTTCAATTCAGTAAGGAGTGCTGATGAAGATGGGATCGGTTGATCTCATAGTCTGCCAGGAAGGCAGCAGGAACATCCCATATTGCCAGGTGGGCAGGGATGAGCAGATGAATTTGGATCAGCCAGAAAAGTTGACAGAGCATATGAGATTGTCTGAGGGTCTCATAAATTCAGAGGTAAATTTGGATCAGCAGATGCAGCTGCCAGAAGAGGAGGAACATCAGGATGGTATTCTGATGATTGGGGGAATTGAAGTATTCCTACCATCTGCCCAGGAGGAGGCAGAAAATTATGTTGTAGATGGTGCAACAACAGGGGAATAGTCACAACTGATGATGACTGCCAAAAGGAAATTGGTGCAGATGGTGTAGACTGCCCAAGCAGCAGAAGAAGAAGAGAGTGAGTGTTCTGAGGAATGGCTCAATAATTTTGGCCAGGGAGATGAAAAGCAAGAAGCTGTAGCACTGAAGCTAGCAGCAGAGGAAGCCAAAAAGAAAGCAAGTAAAATTATCACTCCATGGGAGATGGAGCTGAAGATGTTGGAGGATTGGTTGAACAATCCAGGGCCAGCAAAAGAACTGACAAAATTTGAGCTGTCAGAAAAGAGGATGACTGAATAGCAAGTTGGTCAGGAGGGGATTGCAAAACTGAAATCTGTAGTAGAATGGAAACTGAAGGCCACAGATGAAGATGAATAAAGAAGCATGGGAGATCATGACGATCTACCCAATGACAAAAAAAAATTGCAGCTGGGGAGACTGCAATAACTGGACCAGCCAAGGGAACAGCTGGATGAAGTGATCGAGGAGATCAGCAGGCTGATGTTGGGGTCAAATGGAACTGCTAGCTGGGAGCGGCTAGGCAGAAGGAAAGAGGCAGCAGCAGCAGTGCAGCAGAAGCAATAGCAGGAGGATGGAGCAGATGGACAACTCCATAGATTCATTTGGGATCCAGGAGGATTCCAACAGCTACAGGGGAAGCTCATGAGCAGGAGCTCATGATTTTTGCAACTGTGGAGTATGATGCAGGAGCATCTCTCCATGCAGCCAGCCATCTAGCCAGCCACGTCAGCGCACATGCATTTTAAAGGCTAAAGAGAGGCACAACCTCATTTGAATTTGAAATGAATGTAAATTTAATGTGCTTAGGATGTTGATCCAGAAAGTCGTGCCTTTGAGCAGGCATTAGATAGGATCGGCTTTAATGCCAAGATCGACTGAAGATCTAGATCCAGGCGCTGGACTAGACATCCATTGATTGTAATTGAATAGGGTAGGTGAGTTCTGGAGGGAAGCGCTAAGAGCCCTCAGGTAAAAGAGATTTTCAGATCTCATTTTGAGTTAGGGAAGATGAGTTAGAGTAGAGAGGAGCCAGGGAGAGCTCAGGAACACCATTGTAAAGATACAGGCATTGTTGCCATTTGTTAATATATAACATAGCAGTTTTTCCTGCATTATTCTGTGTATGTGGATGTCTGTGTGTGTTCCTTATGTATGTTGTGAATGTATGATTGTTGATGCATTCTGCAGGAGTTGTGTTTGATTTCAGGGTCGAAGGTCTTTGTGGTTTCATGCAAGGAGGGCGTGACAGAGCACTGTGGTCTCTGAACAACAGTGCACGGAGGTTGCACTTCTGAACTCTGAGGAGTCAGATGAAGACGTGCTGAGGCACATGACTGAGATCAACAAATCATGGAGAAGGAAGACCTTTGAGGTTACTGAACACCTCAAGAGGCAAGGCTGTGTGAGAGAAACGCAGTTGCAGACAGAATCTCTGAGGAGTTCTGTGGAGCTCTACCAGGTGGGCATTGAGCGTGTGTGCAGGAGTGCACAAAGGAAGGAACTCTGCTGAGAGTTCAGAAGAGACAGAATCACTGAGGATTCTGAGAGCTCTGCCAGAAGGGCATCGAGACCTTGTGCAGGTAGACACAGGAAGAAGAAGGGAACTCTTTGACTTCTAGAAGTGAAGAAGAGTCCAGAGAGGGATAATCACTGGGTTGTTGGATACCCAGAAGTCTCAGCAAGGAGGTTGCTTGAGCAAACAGAGAGCCAGGAAGGCATCTGAATATTCTCCATCTGGAGAAGAGGAGAAGAAGGATAAAATCCCTCAAGGGGTCTGAGCGTTCGAAGAAGCTCAGGAGAGACAGCATGTTATATGCATGAAGGCTCTACAGGAGGTAGAGGTCGAATCTCCAAAGGTTTGAGGAGAAGCTCAGGAAGGGCAGCGCTTTTACGCGCATCAATAAGGAGGCTCAAAATCAAGGAGCTCGCAGAGAAGAAAGACTGCAAAGGTCGAGGCCTTTAGAACCTTGGAAATTATCCCAAGGCAGGACGAAAGCACAAGGAGGCTCTGGTGAGAGTACAAAATCTGTTGGATTGGCAGATAGAGAGATCTGGACCGTCGAGGATAATTTATGTCCAGGAGGAGCCATAGCAAGAGGAGACCGACAGCCGTCAGATCTCACCTAGAAATCCCGACAGCCGTTAGAACGGGAGAAGTTGCGCGAAGGATAGCCTTAGGAGGAGGAACGCACCAGGAGAACAGATCCGAGCCATTGGATCTGGGAAGAAACCTTGACAGTCGTCGGACCTGTGGAAGCTGCCTGAGGTTTAGTCATCGGGATATCGACCATCGGGAAATCGGAGTTCCCGAGGTCGTGCGAGTTGGAGCAGCGCAAGTCGCGAAATCCCGATGGGATCTGAGCTATCCATCTAAGGAGGGGCACGTGTCGTGCGATCGTTCGTTCTGGAGATCCGAGGCACCAGGCATCGGGGCTCGCAGGTCTCGAATCGGTGACATAATCTGGATCGTCCATTCAGTGGACAGGTGGCAGGAATCCATCAAAGGATCGGGATATCGGCATTCGGAGAATCGGGGTTCTCAAGGTCAAAGGAAACAGGACATCAGAAGTCTCGAAATCCTGACGAAATCGGGATCGTCCATTTAGGAGGACGCGTGGCAAACATCAGTGCACTAGGGACAAGCCGCGACGGGAGCCGGCGTGGTCGACAGGTGTCAGACACTTGGGAAGAGTCAGAAATCGGGATATCGGAGATCTCGGTTACATAGGTTTCGTGCATAGCAGAATCGCGAAATGCGATTTCCCGATCGGATCAGGACCGTCCATTTGACGTGATGCATGTCAGGAGATCCCAGGAAGTCGGGGATCGAGAAATTGGGGTTTTCGAAGGCATGAGAACCGAGACATCGAAAGTCCCGAAATCACGAGGAGAAATCAGGACCGTCTATCTATAAGGACAGGTGGCAAAGGATCGGGCGCCGTCGGTAATTTTTCCCATCGGGATATCGGAGATCCCAGGGACAAGAGTTTTGTGCATTATAGATTCGCGATCCGTGAAATCCCGATCGGTGGGGAACAATTGTCAGCCATAGGAGAATTGAGAGAAGCACGGTTGTGCGGAAGCCAGTTGTCAGCTGGACGGAGGACTAGGCACATCGGGGATCGGAGGATCGGGGTTTGCGAATGCATGTGCATCGCGACATTACAAACCCCGAAACCCCGATAGGAAGGTATAAGGCTGTGGTCATGGAGTGACGGTCACGTTGACCAGGAGCTAAGCTCAGGAGGACCAGCGCATCAAGGAGCTCATCGGGGATCGGAGAATTGGGAATCCTAAGGACGTGCGCGCGTTGACATCGCAAACCCCGAAACCCCGATAGGAGTAGCCTCGGAGGGAGGTAAGGCCACGGTCTTATTGGAGAGTGGTCACATGGATCGGGACCTAGCCAGGAGGGGCTAAGGCAGTAGAAGCACGCATCGGAAATTGGAGATCGAGGATTCACGAGGATAGTGGTTTATGGCGGAGGAAAGTCCGAAACCCTGAACCCCGATACTTGAGTCGGGGAAAAGTCACAGTCTGGTGCAGAGGCCGTGGGTAAGTGAGAAAGGACCTATGGATCGGTAAATTTTCTCGGTGAATCCTGAGGGGATCTAATGGGCCGCTTCGACTCGATTAAGAGAAATTTGAACGATCCTGCGAGCGGGTGAGTCGAGGACCAACCTCGCCTGTGTCAAATTAATCCTTATTTAAATTGTAAATTTGATTTTTCTCCATCCCCATGTAATAATTGATTAATTAGTTTTTAGTCCTCATACCATATTTAGACCTAGGCTTTAATTTTAACTAGGCTTAGCATTTTTAAGGGAATTTTATAATTAATAAATTTACTCATACACCATTTTTATTTTAAGGTTGACCACGTCAAATAAAATATTGTTTTCTAGGCACCTAGGTTCATTGATTCACCAGTGTTAAAAATCATAACGTGTCCTTCAAGACACACTACATGCTCCAAGGGTGCTACTTGCATTTATTTGCATTTCATTTGTGCGACATGCCCTTCAAGACGCACTACATGCTCTAAGGGTGCCACTCACCTTTTGACTGATTTTGGTAGACGTCTAGCCCTTGGAGTCAATACTTCGTCAGGCAACATTGAGGGAGACTAAGGGCCTCTAAGGAATAAGTACCCTGCCTTATTGTCTGCCTTTTAGAATATTTGTGACTGACTGTCTCAGTCTTCCTTTACGACATCGTGGATCGCTCGAACTAGGTAATCGTTAACCTATAGTTCGATCCATGGTGAGAGTGCTAGTAGGTTGTGGCAGGGTTGCTGCCCCACCTCTACCTCAATATATTTGGTTGTCATACATGGGCCCTTTACTCCTAATGTGAGTCTCATTAGCAAGAAATCATTAGCTTACATCCATCAATGAAACATGTCAACCATCCATAAACAACATCATAATATACCCAATCATGTGTCACATATGCAATAACAAAAATACTCAAACCATATAACTCCACTCCCTCACTCAATCTGGAGTCCAAGGAGGTCCATCGATTCCATTGGCATCCTTAATCTTTCAAGAGTCTTTCACACTCAGGAGAAACCAGTCAATAACACTCATCTATACATAAATAACATAACATGACATCATAATCCACAATCTCATCATCATAATCCATAAGTGAAGCAAACACTCATATAATTAACCAGATCACTTTCACGTAAGTGTCCTCAAGAATAAGTCACATCAGGTGCGTGCAAGAGCGAGATGTTACATACACCCCCTCTTGTTTTAAACTTCATCCTGAAGTTTCACAATATACAATTGCAGAAATAAAGTATCTGACAATATCTAAATGTCTAGATATCAAACAAAAATGGAAACTGCTGACGCATATCATATGCATCCTCCTAGGTAGCCGAGTGAGGACTATAATTGTCCCACTGGACCTTGACCTAATCGACTATTCGACGATGTAAATGTCGAATACGATGGTCCAGAAGTGGATTGGCTCCGCCGTGAGCGCACCCTCACCCGACATATGCAAGGAAATCATGTCAATCATAAGTGTAGGATCACTAACATAAAGTCGCAATGGATATAAGAAAAATATCGTGCATACGCCTCCAAGAATAAGGCAAGGCCAGTCGGTAGGCCAGGGGTCCCTTTCTTTCCACAACTTAGAAAGGCCCCACAACCTAGGAGAGGGTTTAGCACCCCTTTCGAACTGAATCGAACTCTAGTGCGGTTTCACTCGCAATAAAAACTTGGTTTCCAACTTCATAGTTTCGATCAATGCAATGTGCATCAATCTAACTTTTCTGATGATATTGTGCTTCATTAATCCTATGTATTATCTCTTGTGATTGTTCTTCCATTCCTTGGATCGCTTCCGATCCTTCCATGAACCTATCCTGAAGTCGATCCCAACTCAATGGCGTTCGACATGGTCGCTTGTAAATAAACTCAAAGTGCCATCTTAATGGTACCTTGATGGTTGTTGTTGCACGCAAACTTGACCAACGAGAAGAACTATTCCCAACGTTCTTGTTGGTCTAACAAAAACAGAGGTAACATAACCTTCTGAAGTTTGGTTCGTTCCTTTGGTCATCATATCTATCTCAAGGTGATATGCAGTACTAAAGTTAAGTTGGGTTCCCAAGGCCTCTTGGACTAGTAAAAAATCATTCGGTAAACACAGATCCCAAAACAGACATGATTCCTTTAGGGACGCCAGACAGTCTCACAATCTTGCTGAAAAAATTTCAGCTATGTCAAGTGCATGATATGTCGTGTGCATAGGAATAAATGTGAACTCTTCGTCAAAGTGTCAACTATCACAAAAAATGAGTTGTGCCTCCTTGCCGTCAACGACAATTTCCCCAAATAATTCCATCGAAATGACCTCCCATTTCAATTCTCGAATAGTGTGTGGTCATAGAAATCCTTCCAAATGTCTATGTTCAACCTTCACCTACCGACCTTCTAAACATATTGCCACGTAGTTGACAATGTCTGCCTTCATCCCTTCTAGAATAATAAGGGCTTAAGGTCTATCCTCATCTTCATGACTCCTGGATGAGCCATGTACACTGCTCTATGAGATTCGTATGAGATCGAAACTTCTCAATTCGTTGTTGGGCGGTAAGTAAATCCATTTATTATATCTCATTAATCCGGCGTTGTGCATAGTATATCCCTCAATTTTGGTGCCAACATGGTGTCTTGTCTAATATAATTCCTTAACCTCTTTATACTAGTCATCATCGTGCTATAGTTAGAATTATTTCATGAAGATTCATCTGAAGAGGTACCACCGACAATATGTGTGGTCTTCGACTCAACGCATCCGCCACTCTATTCACTATTCCTTTTATGTAGGTAATCTCAAATTGTAGTCGCTAAGCAGTCCCGACCAACACCTTTTCCATGCGTTCAAGTCACTTTGCATAAAAAGGTGTTGCAAATAACATTGGTTCGTTTTTAGTTCGAATTTTCTTCCAATTAGGTAGTTTCTTCACACTCTCAGGGCATACACAATGGCTAATAAATCCAAACCATGCGTTGCGTAGTTATCGTCATGCTTTCTTAACCTTCCTTAATATGTAAGCGATCACTCGACTGCCTGAATCAAGATTCAACATAATCTTTCCTTGGATGCGTATGCGCATACCAGAAAGTCCTTGTCCCTATCGAGGATTTTTAGTATCGGCACTATCTTCAACCACTCCTTGAGCCTTCGATATGATTCTGTGCATTCTCGGTCCATACAACTTCTTATCTTTCTTCTGGATTTTCTTGGTCACATTTGCTATCTTCAAAAACCTTCTATGAACCATCAATAATCTCCAGCTAAACCCATGAAACTACATACTTTTGGTATGTTCTTCGACGCAAGCCATTCCCTAATAGCCTCCACCTATGTTGGCTCCATAATGATACCTTCTCTAGAGATAACATGCCCCAATTGATGAATCCTCAATTGATAAAAGATAATTTCGATAGTTCTCGAGATTTGTTCTCTCATAAACACAGTAGTACCAAGCACAAAGTTCATCAAGTTATTATGTCCTCTGAGAATATATCAATATGTCGTCAATGAATACTTGATGGTAGTCAAGCAGAGTCTTCACGACCCATCCTTCTTCTGTATGAAAATAGTAGGATTACCCCAAGGAGACACACTAGGACATATAAGTCCTAGGTTCGACAACTCCTTCAGTTGCATTTTCAAGTCCCGTAACTTAGGGGTCGACATCCAATAAGGTGTTCTTGCTATCGTTTCAGTTCAAATTTTTAGGTTTATGGTAAATTTCCAATTCCCTCTAAGGTGGAAAACTTGGTAACTCTTCTAGGAATACATCAAAAACTCTCGTACTACCAGAATGTTTTCTAGTCCTTCTGCCACGCTCTGGTCGTTCAATGCAAGGATCGCATATAGCTTGCATCCCTTGCACATACTCTTCCATAGCTGTAGGTAATAGATGAACCTTAGGGAACTCCCTGGTTTCTTCCTACAATCACTCATCTCTATCCCTCATCATTGATAAAACTCAACCGTTTCATCTTTCATTTGAGTATTGCATCATGCGATTCCAACCTATCCATACCGATCATGTCGTCAAAGATCTTAAGATCATGATGTATAGGTAGAAATTCATTACACTATTTCCTAGGTTAAAGTGGATGTTCATACCCCTTCCTCCAAACATCTGGTTGGCGCCCGAAGCCATTTCGACGAATCTAAAATTGTCCTGTCGAAAGCCCTTACCTAAATCCCTTAAACACGATACTAGAAATAGAGCTCTCTATAGCACTGGGATATAAAAAATACTAAAATATTGGTTGGGGATGGTACCTAACCCCTCGAGCATAGTGGTATAGTGCTCAGCCTGGCGGTTATTCATTGCGATCAAGAATCCCATGGGACTTGGCCATCTCCACAATGGTAGTGTTTCCTGTTGACCCGACCGCCCTGGCCTTTTTAGCCGGACAGTCTTGCAGGTAAGGTGGATCTCCACATGTCCAACACTTGTCTCTGGTCCATTACTCCTGGACCTAAAGTAGAAGCTACTGGCCTACCAGCCTAAGATCCTAGTCTATTCTTCTGACAAGCCTAACTGCGGTTGTTGGCGACGGTCCCTTGTAGGGCGTCTTCTACTGAGAAACCTGTAGTCATGCTGTCGAGAACAAGGGTTCTTTAGACGTATCTTTCTACCAAGATGTCTTGTCTGGTTGGCATCTGATGCTGTTGCACAACAGATGTTGTCACTCCAGGTGGTTTTGTAAGAGTCCCGCCCTGACTCCCATAGTCAATTATTCCTCAGCTATGAGGCCTACTGGACTGCATCATGCAACGTTTGAGGCATTTAGATCCTCACCTTCACATGAAAGTTGGATTTAAGGCCGATAATGAACTTGGTTATCTCTAGCTTCTCCATGTTCAGATGTGGGGAAGTAGCTCCATAAATCTGGTCTCATAATCCGACACCATACGAATACCCTGTTGTAAGGTGTTGAACTCATTGAGTTGGCGCTCAATGAATTCCTCTCACTAAACTTCTACCAGAACCTTTCCTCGAATCGTTCCCATAACATGGCTTCAATGACCATGTTTAGTTGAGTTAGGAGCATTTTCCACCATAGAAGAGCGACCCCCTTTAGCCAAAGACCCCCATGCAGACCTTTGTGCTAGAGGTCGTAACCCTGAAGCATAAAGCATATCACCTTTTTCTTCAACCATGCCTCAGCGGTTGAGCCTTCCACGGAACTTGTGAACTTGGGAACTTAAACTTCTCGATTTCTCCACGAATGCTACCAGTAGTGGCTGGGGCTCGCTATGGATCCTCATGGGTATAGGCGCCCTGGCCTCATCTCAGTACAAATGGTTAGTTAAGGCCTTTGACATTTCCTTGGAAGGACCTTGGAAGGACCATCCACATCCCTTACAACACTCGACTCCTGCCCAAGAACTTTTTCTTCCCCTTGGGGGTTAGACTCCTAGGGTGTGGGCACTTCTGGAGACATTGCACCTCCTTCCCCAGCACCACGTTGTGAATCTCTACAATGTCCTCTAGCCGTGACTACCGTAATGATAGGTTAAAATTTTAATTAGCGCTACAATTTAATCACGGTTTTAATTCAGTGGAAAGCGTGACGATCCACAGTCATGGGATTGAACTGGCTCAGATACCATATGTAACATCCCCGCCGTTACAACAACCAAGCGACGTACAACATGTCAATTTTTTTTCTTTTAAAGCTGTGTTAGGAAAATTGAAACATCATAGTAATTAGCAACATCATCATCACATCATTCACATATAATAACGAAACAATATTAATGCATTAATAATCATTTACGACACATTGTCGACACCTCGTAGACACACACATCAGTGTATTAACATATGAATTAACAATATCCCAACATCATTGCATTCTATATTAATAATGATGCATCACAGTACAATCTTAAATGTTCAATGCATCTCATAAGGATCATCATCAGATAACACCAAGGAATCATAAGATAATATAATGAATCATAAGGATCATAAAGATAATCACAAGAATCAGATAATATACTACCCACCCAACCTACACTGCAAGGTTAGGACCTCCAGGACACATAAGCAACACTCAAGCCTATGTTCCAATTGCTTTTAACCATTTAAGGTCTCAAGGCTGGCAACTGTTCTGAAGAACGAGGAGGTGTCTACATCCCATTACCACAATCAATCCAAGCAACTGGATAAATATACCGAGTCTACGATCATCAATCAAATCAATCATCAATCCTAAACATCAATAAATCAAAGCGCAAGGGTGATCATTCTCATAACACATAAGAGACCATAACAAATCCAAGGCGCAAGCGTTTATCAATTATTCGAGGTGCAACCCGAAGCACACTTGTCATCATCCATATAATAAAATCTCCATCTCTATAAAAGGAATAAAATCTAAAACCATACAATACATTAATTCAATGTGTGTATGGATTCTAAATCTTCGACTAGCCATACATCATACCAATGAACCGTGTGCGAGCATTGCATTCAAGGATCCATCATTTACACATCAATGATTCAGACACAAGATACTTCTTTTAAAATTCACAAGGCACAAGAGAATACCATTGAGAATCAATCATACTTAATAATATAAAATACACATTATTAACCCACTTTTTAATTAATCTCACCATTAATATGTATTGCACAAGGAAATTTAGTCCATAAATTCAACATGCATCGTATTAAGCATAGGCGCAATGGTATTATCCATTAACTTAGTGTGCGCATTCAATCTAATAACTATATCACTCATCGATACTGCAAATTCAAGCACAAGGGCCACTATTCGTTATTTGTGGCACAACAACTTTAATTGATACATTAAACATTGTTGTGCAGGTAAACAAATTATCAATGACATAGGGTTATGAATTTATTTATATAAAGTAAAAGGCCGACTAAAAAGGTGATAAAAGTTGATTTTCCCAACCACAAGCATTTAATTTTGAATAAGGGTGATTACAACTACCAAATGGTTGAAGAATGCATGACCATCATCACACAATACAAGTGATTTAAGGAAGAATGCACCTTATCAGTTGGATTTCAATTCTATAGTTCCTAAAAGGTAAATATATTAAGAATTCCATTGTTAATTTAGAAATCAAGTGCATTTAAAAATTCAGCTATGTAACATCACATATGATCACATGCAATAATGACTTGGGCATAATCAGATGCTTAATAAGTAAGCATATCAACTTAATAAAGCAACCAACATAAGGAAGTTGTAAAATTTTAACTAAGCTATAAGGAAAAACTAAAGGGCTATAAAGCTATAAGCCAACAATCAATAAGAAAGCTATAAAGTAACAATCCTAGAGAAAAATAAAAAAACATCAGCTAAAAATAAAATCTACAAGGCTTTGAACTTAAAATTATATCAACTTAATAAAGCAACCAACATAAGGAAGTTGTAAAATTTTAACTAAGCTATAAGGAAAAACTAAAGGGCTATAAATCTATAAGCCAACAATCAATAAGAAAGCTATAAAGTAACAATCCTAGAGAAAAATAAAAAAACATCAGCTAAAAATAAAATCTACAAGGCTTTGAACTTAAAATTATATGTAAATTATTAATTAAACCAACAACTTAGGAATCTCTCCATTCAAATTTAGATATTAATTAAAAAAATAAATAATAGATGGATTCACTACAAGTGGGTGGAAAAGTGCAGAGACAACTCTACCAACCAAAATTTACCACATCTCCTGGAAAAATCGCTAACCATTAAGGGCACAGGGAAAAACGATGAGCATGCAGTGAGAATCAGTACGTGAGGGAGTAAATCGTTGAGCCCTTGGGCAGCGAAATTAGTGGGTGGAAGATAAATTCGCTCCGAAGAAAGATCAAACAACCTTGCTCAGAGAGAATTGTTTTAAAACTTGCTCAAAGAATCATTTAACACCCCAAACGCTGCAGTCAAAATTTTAGAGATGAAGGGAAAGCTTGTTGTAAAAAAAACCACTCGGGTAGCTGGTACGAGTCACCCAAGGATCACTCGGTGTACCCACGAAGTTGCTGGGAAGGTTTTGTGTGGGTTTGCTCCACACGCCTTCCAAGAGATCACACACATGAAATGGTTGAAGGCGCAAGCATTAAGGTATTCGTCATGCAACCGTGATAGTGCTAGCATAAAAATGAGTCCCTGAGTTGAAGGAGACCCAAAATGCAGATAAGGGAGGAATCTATCTGCAGTAAAGAGCTAGGAAAACGCAAGGCCTAAGAAAAACAAAATTAACAACAAAAATGCGGAGTAAAAAGGGCTTGTTCATTGTACAGGAGTAAATGGTTGATAATTAAAGCAGCGCAGAGATATGCTATGAATTCACTGAGGAAAACAAGTGCGGGATCCACAAAATTACGGAGGAAGGGACACCAACATTCCCAGACACAAGGATGCTTAATCCATCGGGATTCCCAATATCTAAATCATGAACGAGATGGTGCTTTAATAAGACATCATGTCTTTGGTTATTATCCAACACTTCCTCTGTTAAGTTGCAGGTGGAAGCAAGTTTTGGAAGCAAGTAATTGATATTGCTAATGTTCTTCATCAGCTGGCGATCCTCCTAGCCCCCACTTGCTAATCACTGAGACCTCAGTGGTGCCTCCAAACCAATTCTAGGGGTACTCTTCTTTCCTTTGAGCCCCCAATCCGCAAAGAGGCCACACACACAACCAGAGAAAGGCTAGCTCCTAGTTCGCCTCGCAAGGTCGAGCTACCACTCTCAATTCGAGTTCGAGCTAGGTATCCCGACTCCAACAAGAAAAATAAGTCAAGAGAAATCCAACAACATAACCTTATGCATACCACCATCCTCTCCTCTGCCATTTATTTTATAAATTTCTCTTAGTGTCCCTTTGCCAAAATACACGTTAATTTATTTTTATCAAATTTTTATTAGGAAATATTCTCCCCCGTACACTTGTCACCCAATCCCTTAGTTGCACCAGAATTTCACTTAATTAATTAAATTAAATTTCCAATTTCCCTCACCCACCTTAAAGGGTTCCTAAAAATGCTCCTTGCTACCCCTTTATTCCCTCAATTTCCTTTAATGACTGACATCTTTATTAAAGATTAGTTGAGTTTTAATTAAGAAGGTTCTCTAGACTAGATTCCTTTCTATGTTGTACATTCTTTTTGCATTTAATTTCCCCTTTTTGTCTAAGTTCTGATCTAGCAAGTTTTGCACATAAACAATAATTAATTTTAGATGAATTAATTCTCCTTTAAATTCTAAATTTGATTTTTCTCCACCCCCCATGTATTAATTGATTAATTAGTTTTTAGTCCTCATACCCTATTTATCAACTAGGTTTAGCATTTTTAAAATAATTTTATAATTAATAACTTTACTCATATAACATTTTTATTTTAAGGCTGACCACGTGAAATAAAATATTGTTTTCTAGACACCTAGGTTCATTGAATCACCAGTGTTAAAAATCGCGATGTTCCCTTCAAGATGCACTACGTGATCCAAGGGTGCCACTTGCCTTTATTTTTGTTTCATTTGTGCGACGTTCCCTTTAAGATGAACTACATGCCCCAAGGGTGCGACTCACCTTTTGACTGATTTTGGTAGATGTCTAACCCCTGGAGTCAATACTCCTTCATGCGACCTTGTGGGAGACTAAGAGACTATAAGGAATAAGGACCTTGCCTTATTGCGCGCCCTATAAAATTTTCGTAAGTGACTATCTTAGTCTACCCTCACGACATCATGGATCTCTTGAACTAGGTAATCGTTAACCTAGAGTTCGAGCCACAACAAGATTTCTAGTAGGATGTGTCAGTGTAATGATCCCAAGCCAAATTCTTTCTTGGAATCACTAACTACTACTAATTTATTGAGTTATTAAGTGCATACAAGATTCATTAACACATGGAGATCACAATATATTCAAGATGTAGAATCACAAGCAAAGATCCGACCTTTTTATTATGAGCAATGTAAGATCAATACAATAGATGGTTGATCTAGCATAAACCTCAGATGGTCGTACAAGAAATAGATATGAGCTGCTACAAAATGCTCCCGACAATACAAAATAAGCCTCCAAAGGCTGTATATACAATGAATACTGAATCAAATAGATTTGAATGCCAAACTCTCTAGCTGAAGAATGCCACGCTCCAATAGAAGGCTGAAACCCTCAATAAATCGGCCCTGCTTCCAAAAGTGTCCAATCACCCTAAGAAATATGCCAAATGATAGATCAGGTGATGGTAAGAACAACCCAGGTGCCCAAATTCCCAAATCCACTCTCAAACCTCATAGATCTGAATTCTCCACTTAATGGTGTGCTCCACTGGATGATTGAAACCCTAGCTGATTTTGCCCTGATGAAAGAGGCCTCCAAATGCTCTGATACTCTCCAAGAATATAGATCGGGCTATGAGAATCCCGTGGGAGAAGTTTCGGACTCAGATCTCAAGCAGATCTCCCTAGATCTAAGTTTTACTGAATCACAGAACATCCCCTTGTCATACCATTTCCAACTGTAGGTGGTATGCCACGTGGTTCTTCACGCTTGAGGAGTTATTCCATCTTGAAGTTGAAAGCCCCAAATAATGGTTTTGAAGACCCTAAACATTTGCAACAAGAAGTTACAAGTCATTAATTAAAGTGTAAAACATTTATTACAAGAAATTATAGGTCGACCCTAAAGTTAAGGAAATAATTCACTTGGAAATGTATAAATACACCTCAAGAAGCCTCTCATTCACAAACACACAATTTCATTGAATATCCATCTCTCAAGTGATCTTTTCATAGTGAATCTGAGGAAGAAAATGTAAGGAATTGAGGATTGCAAAAGTCTCAGAGTTGCAAAAGTGAAAGGGTTCTAAAAACCCTAATTTAACTGACCCTCGCAGGTGAGGATATAGGTGTCCTGCAATTTGTATGGCACTCATCCCGCGAGGCCGTACCATATGACTAGTCTCTATCCAACGAGGCTGAGGAAAATTCAATGAAGATTCTATATTACACTTGCTAAAGATGATTTGCACCAGGTTGGTCTGAAATGATACACTTCATGTTTTCTTCATGAGTAAAGGTATGTCTTTTATGTGTTTTTTTAAGGCTTTTATCATGAATGGATTGGCACATGGTTAAGACATGTCTTGGAGACCTTTTGGTACATGGTTGAATATGGTTGAGGTTCATGTCTTGGCGATATTGATACATTTTTTAGACATATCCTTGGTACTTGGTTAATGGTTTTTATGGTTCATTGTTAGAGGCACATCTTTATGATATCGACATATGTATGAGGAACATGTTTTGGTACTTGATTGAGGAACATCATTGAGGTTATGGTACTTGATTTTGGCATATCTTGGGGTACATGTTTTATGACATGATTGAAACATATCATGAGTGATATGGTATATATTTGAGGTACATCTTTTGGCATATGGTATGCACTTTGCATACTTGATGTTGGACATACATTTTGATGTATGGTATATGTGAGTGAATCTAGTTGTTGATGATGATATATCAATATCAATGACAATGACATATATAGTGACAGATTCAGTGTCAGTGAAAGATATAGTGACAATGACAGTGACAAATACAATGATAGTGATAGTGACAGTGACAGATAAAGTGACAGTGACAAATATAATGACAATTTGATTATCAATATGAGTGGTAGTGATAGGTTGAGTCTTATATTTCATGGAGGTAGGATGGGGAAATGAAAGGGGGTCGTAGCCTCTTTCCGGTTGGAGCCAGAGAACCTAGGGGTTGAAGCCTCCTTCTAGTTGTAGATGGAGAATTTAGGGAGTTGTAGTTTTCTTCAGGTTGGAGCCTTGGTGCTGGAGAATTTGGAAGTTGGTACTTCCTATATATATATATATATATATAATAAAACATTCCATGGTTTTCTTCCATTTGGGTTTCACATAAAAATCTCTCATGCATTGTGTATGATGTGACATATTGTTGACTGATACTTTTTATGGTTATATGTTGATGAACTATTAAATGAAGGCATAAGTGATAACTATGGATAAATTGATGCATACATTTTCTGGTTAAAAGTGGTAATAATTGCATAATAATGATTCACCCCCCCTCTTAGTATTCCAATACCTTTTACACGACTTCCATACATTAGTACCAAATCACTTGTTTTGATGTCCTTTTTCTTGATGTGTCTGTTGTTCCATGCCTTTTGTTGATTCTTATGTACTTCCTAATGGTGAAGAGTAATATAAATTTATTTTTCTATCTGATTCAATTGATGGAAAAGTTCTTTTGTTCTTAACGTAAAATCATATTAGAGGATAGAAGAAATCCTTTTTGCATTTGTCCAGAAGTGTAGAGGAACTACAAATTATTTCCCATATACCAATTTAAAGGGTGTTTGGATGGTTGATCTTTTATAAGTATTTTTGTATGCCCATAATACCGTTGACACCTTATCATCCCAGTCATCATGGTCAATGCCAAAAATTTTAGTCAGTCCTTTGTGCAAGGTTATTGAATGATTCGACTACCCCATTTGCTTATGAATGATAGGCAGATGTTTTCCTATAATCAATCATGAATTTATGTAGTAGTATTTGGATTGTTCCATTGACAAAATGTGGTCCTTGGTCATTGATGATAGTCAAGGGGCATACAAACCTTGTAATGAAATTTTCATAAATAAATTTGGTTGCAATATCCTTAGTACATGATTCAACTGACTTTTCCTCAACTTGATTTTTGAAGTACTCAACCGATATGATTATATATTTTTCTATTGTCCATATTTCTCTTTTGGGAAATGGCCTGACAAAGTCAATTACCCAAATTTAAAATGGTAAAAGAGGGTTTATAAAGTATAGGGAAATTTCGTCTCTCCTTAGAGGTCAACCCATCTTTTGAAAAAGGTCACATTTTTTCACTTTCACCTGACAATCCTTGTGTAAATTCGACCACCAAAGTCCCACTTGAAGGATATTTATTGTTGTTGTATCCACTTGGTAATGACCACCCACAGGACCCATATGCGCTTCCTATGATATTCCCTCACATTCATGTTCTAAAGAACATCTTCTTAAGATATCATCAGGTCCCAACTTATATAACAACACATTCATCAACGCGAGTTGGGTAGCCTTCTTTGCCAAAATTTTCTTCTTTTTCTCTAGGAGGTCCTTAGGTTCCTTTCCATATTCTAAGAATTGAACTATTTATGAAAATTCTATTGGGGTAGCTGTGACTTGAAACACATGATCATATGGTAGCTCATCATCAATCCCTATGGGGTATTCACATGTTTCAAGTCGAGATAGGTGGTTGAGTTTGACATTCTTTTTTCCTGGTCGGACCATGATGTCGAAGTCTAATTATTAAAAGAGTATTATCCATTGACATATTATTCCTTGGTGCACCAACTTGTTTACTAGGTATTTAAATGCCTGGTGGTCAATGTAACATGTGAATGGATTTTCCAATAGATAATGAATGCATTTTTGAAGGAAAAATATCATCGCTAATACCTCTTGTTCTATGGTTGAATGGTTTCTTTATGCATTGTTGAGATTTTGATAGGAATATGTGTTGGGATGGTCGAATGTGTCATCACCTGGTTGAGACAATACTGCATCAACAACCACATTTGATGCAACCACATGGACACAAAACTGCTTTTCCCAGTTGGGGAACCTCAAAATGGGGCCTTCTGCCAATTTTTTCTTTAGTGTTTCAAAATAATAATTATAGTCCTGGATCCATATGAACTCGACATATTTTCTGAGCAGTTCATCAATGGGAAAAGTAATGTTAGAATAGTGCCTTATAAATGTTTTTTAGTATCTAGTATGTCCAAGGAAGATCTTGATATGATTTTGATTTATTTGTGGTTTCATATTGAGAATGACTATTGTAAATGTAAATGTAAATATAAATGTAAATGTAAATGTAAATATGATTATAAGTTGGTGAGTTGATGATACAGGATCTTTGGTCTGATTTTGCGCCCATTGAGTCAGTGCGCGAGAATCTCATACCAAAAGAAGAGTGCGCATATTCTAGAGTTCTTCACACACCGAATAGTGCATGATATTAAGGCCAAAGAGCCTTTGTGTATATGTTGTGTTTATAAGCTGGTGAGTTGTTTTATATCATTTTTCATGCACCTTCCATGGTATAGTGCGCACATGTACTGCGCACTAAAATGATGAAGTGTGCACATTCCAGGATACCATGCGCATCAAACTTAAGTGCACATGATTTTGAAGCCATAGAGCCTTTTGTGTATATGTTGTGTTTTATAGCCTGCTGAGCTAGTTATTATAATCTAGGAGGCTTATGTGTTGAATTAGGCCAAAGAACCTAGATGTTGAAGGCCAATGAGCCTATTTTTGTATATGTCCTATCATTAATTTAATACATCGTTGTGTGTAGACCGACCATGATAAAATAGTATGGGGGACTAAACTCCACTAGTTAGGGAAAGGGGGGGGGCTAAAAGTTAAGGAAAAAGGATAAGCTAGGGAGCTTAAGCCAAAAAGGAATATTATATTAATATTCCTTAAAGTATAAAGTATGGATAGTTATTTTATCCTAAGTTCTAAATATGGGGACAAGTGTACCAAAGTATCTCTCAACATTACAAGTGTCGTGTTGGGAACATGCATACATATAGCTTGGACTTAGTTCATTTGGGGGGGGGGCATTCCTTCATTCCATCATCATTCACTCACTCATTGAGTTGTATTTGGTACATTTCTGTACCTGTACCTGTATCTGTACCCATACCTATATCTGTACCTGGTTATCTTGGGAGTTGGACTGAAGAAGCGGGTTGTCAGGCCCGTGGGATACTAAAGAGGCAAGTTGTCAGCCCCGTGAGAAATTTCTCTCTATGTGAGAGAATTGCTGGGAATGGATTTCCTGAAGGTGCTAAACTACAACTATAGGGCTCTAAGACTTCTTTTCTGGCCTATTGTTGAAGCCCTAGAAGGGAAGTGGGGAAGCTGAGAGACTATTGAGTAGAGAAGGAGCACGCTTCTTGGGGTGGGGCAAGCATGTGGGGAATGAGGGACTGTAGGCTGTTAGTTTGAGTTGGCACCTATGATAGAGTATTTCCTGTTGTCTGAGTTACATTATCTTGTTAAGGAACCCCTTTATTCTGGTGGATTTTAGTCCCATGTCGGGGTTGACACACTCCTAAGAGTGACGAGCAACTTGGTCTAAGGTTGGGAGGTTCGTGGAAGGTAGGCACACAGTTGGTGATATTTTTACCAAGATAAGTGTCAATTGTGTGTTAAATTACATGTTGCATTATTATTTATGTGTTTATTTTTATGGGTTTTTCATGTGTGTGGTTTATACCTGTCTTTATATTTATGGGTATTTCATGTGTATGTTGCATGTATATGTTTACAGTTATTTCCGTATGAATCTATGCATTTATAGAATTGAATTGTATGTTTTAAGTTTTATATATAAAGTTCCGCAAGATTTTCTGTGTGTATATTTTTTAATTTTTGTATACAGTTCAGAAAGTTTTATGTGACATAGCCCAGTTGGATGATGGGGATGTTATAATATGGTATCAGAGCATGAAATATTTTCAGTGTCATGACCTGACCTAGGTGGATGGGTACGTGAAAATATGGCATCAAAGTTTTAGTTTTCAACACTGAGCTTGGATGGGCCAAGCAAGTTGAGTTGAAGTGAAATTCTACAAAGAATTGATTTCAAAGTGGCCAAATTTCAAGTTACAGATCGTCCATGGTAAAATTTAGAAGCAACGACGTGGAATTGGGAAAAATCCCCAATTTTTGTCGTTAAATTCATGAGAAAATTGAGAAATTTGGCCAAGTGGTGAGATATTATTGATTTAATATTTGTTCTAGCAAATTCAGACCTAGAATTGGTCAAATTTGAATTTACAAGGAAGCCGTGACAGATGGAGCGAGATTAGTTGATTAAAATTCTTAATTCATGAATTGAGTTTGAGAAAAATTCATTCCAGGAATGTAAACCAACAATGATTTGTTGTTGTAGAGGTTGAATTGGTGTTATGAGGGTGAAGTTGAACAAATTCCATAGTTGCAGAATGTCTATGGTAAAAAATGGGAAAAGTTAGGTAAAAGCCCCAATTTCTACAATAGAATTCATGAGGAATTGATGCGCATAAAAATGAATGTGTGAAGGTGGACACACTAAAAATGCATGATGCACAGTGAAAAGATTGTGATATGTGGAAAAATATTGGTGTGCGGGTGCTCATGCTAAAATTTGGCATTGTGCAGTGTAGAGTGGTAATGCGCAAAAAATATTGGCACGCAGGTGTGCGCACTTAATTTTGGCACTGTGCGATGTAGAGTGGTAATGCGTGGAAAATTTTGATGCGCAGGTGTGCACACTAAATTTAGCATTGCACGGTGCAAATTGAGTGGCACGTGCGTAATATTGGTGCACAAGGTGCACAAACACATAATAATGGCGCACGCGGTGTGCGCAGTATTGACGGAGCATAGAGGAATTTTGATGGTGCACGCACAATGTGGGTATATGTTGTCGCACGACAATTTAGTTAATGGTGCATGCAGAGTACTGGTATGCGGTGGGGGCGTACTAAAATTTGGCATGGTGCAGTGCGTAGAGTGCAATGCACATAGAATATTAACGCGCGACAAAACAATTGCACACAACATATATTAGTGCATGAACGAAAATTGGGCGTGGTGGATATTGGTGCGCTACACAAAAGTAGTGTGCACCCGTTATTGGCGCGACACAGAAGTGATCCACATTGGTTATAGTGCGCAGAGCATGCACTACCTTATAGTATTTCTACACATGCTAAATATGAGTGTACAGGTTCAAATTTGAGCACGCGAAGTCATTTGAATAGTCTACAACATCAGAAAACCAATGAATTTCTACGAAATTTTATATTGTTTGAAGGTCATATTTTTGCAGTGTGTTTTTGAGGCCCTAAACAACGTTTTTAGCTACTAAAACATCTCGAGAACATAGTGTACCAAGGGAAACTTTCTATTTCAGCTGAAATGAAAGAGCATGGAGAGATATTTCTAATGGTGTAAACCGTTCATCAAACAAAGCTTTTATGAAGAAGATACAAGTCAAATAGTGGAGGGTAGATTTTAATACCCAACTAACTTCGAAGGGCCATAACTTTATGCTCTGGAATCGGATTGAGGCACATGAGTAGTCTATGGAAAGCTATTGAACCATAGAAAATATTCCTAGAGATGAATTAAAATTCTAGGCATGTTAAAAATGTTTAAGACAACACAGAAGATACATGTAGCATTCCATACCAAAAACATTAATTGGCCTAGAACTTCAACATGCCGTAACTAACAACCCAAAAACCAAAAAGAGGTGAAATTTGGACAGACTGTCCAAAATATGTATATGAAGAAAAAAAATTGATCTCTTACCAAAAATCCAATGGAGAAGGTGCAAAAATGAATAATTACAATGCAAATTTGCACCAAGTTGAAGTGTGAACAAAGAAATTAATGGACAATTTTCAAATGACCATAAATTTCTTCTCAAGACTCATAATTGAGAAAGGGAGAATTCATTAGAAAGGTCTTGGATAGAGGAGTCTAATTATCCACCCAAAATTGATTTGGGAAATTAATTTTCACAAGATATTAGAAGAAGGAATTATGATGCATTAGTGGAACATAATTGTACATAATTTCATAAATTTGTTAAATCATTTAGCCTAACAAATTTGGTTGGCTGCACATTTTTGCAGAGTAAAATCTTCCAGTTCTTAATAGGTGAGAAGGTTGAAATTTAGTTAATTATAAGCATAGGTACTCAGGGAAAGAGTGATATGACAAAATCTATCATAAGCTGATCAAAATCCAAGACTACAAAATGTTAAGGTATGAATTTGGATGCAACCATAAAGTCTTGGGAAGCCACTACAAGAAGTCCCCTCATGTTAGTCGAGTACTCAATGGAATCTGGGAAAAGGAATAGATCATGTAGTGAATGAATTAGTGAAAGTACAGTCACTCCCAAAGAAACCAATATACAGATTAAGCAATACATTGGAGTCAGATATATTATAAAAGAAATTGACTATCACAATGATAGTAATGATATAAAGAAAGAGGCTTAATTTACATATGGATAAAGAGTGTATCATATCTAGGGATTAGTTATGCAATTATAGAGTAATTATCAGAGTGTGCAGTGGAAGCATGGTATGAAGGGAATCACTTCAAGCGTAAAGAAATGAAGGTGCACATAAGTAAGGAGTGTCGGTTGAGGCATATGTGTATCATTATGGCATTATGGAGGGGAATTATGCAATTCATGTTGAAATCATATTAGTCATGATAGGAGAAAGTAATAGTCGTCAAGCCAATCCAAGTGTTGATATGATCAGATAAGGAAGGGATAAATCAAGTACCTCAAGAAGGAAGTAGTTGTTAATTGTTGATTTGTTAATAAGCTAGGCTTAAGCATGAAGTTCATTCCATTTTATCATTTTACTTAAACCATAGACAATTTTTTGCAGCAACCAAGATCACAAGAAGAAACACCATGCACAAGTACACAAGAAATATCCTAGGAAACCCTTCTCAACAAGGGAAGAAAACCCAACCAATCCTTTGTTATATTCTTCAACAGAAATACCTCCACCACCAAGAAAGCCTAGCACACAAAAGGGTTCTCACAAACCCTAGAAGACTAGCACCCAAGAGAGGTGTGCACTTTTCCCAAGTAGATGTACTTGCTGAAATTTCCAAACTCACACAAAGGATATGTTTCCTTAATGGGGAATTTACCTTTACTTATACTAAACTGAACCTGTCAACATAAGTGTCTATTGGCACAAAAGGGTCGACCTCTCTATCTCATAATATAATTAATATTAAAAATATTAATTATCTTTTACATTAATTATCAATCACATTAAGATGGGTCCAACCTGTACCCTTTACATTTACAATTAGGGTTACAGGAAGGTCTGACTCTTGAACAATATATTAAGGGATATTATACACCCACTAGTGCTCATCCACTAGGGGCACATCCATAAGGATGTCCATATATCTGGCTCACTACATTACACAAAATAAACACTTATTCACTAGTGCTCAACCACTAGGATCACGTTCACCTATGCTTGTCCACAGGCATGTCCACTCAACAGATATTTTTTCCCACTACATTACACAAGAGAGTCATCTAGAGTTTCTCATCAACTCTCTACTCAGAGGAGGCCAATACATCATCTTCATTTATGTTCTCATGATGATGCACCCAATACATTGGGATTTCACACGTTTACCTTGTGCTCATCCACAGGCACATCCAACTCTGTAGATATCCTTTCTCACTACGTTACACAGGAGAATCATCTGGAGTTCTTATAAACTCTTTGTAAGGAGGATTCCATCTCCACATTCCAACTCTTTCTCAAATAGGAACCACACACCCCTCTCAGGGGCTCTCTCTCAATTTTGTGTCCTAGAGAATGTCTCACATAGCTGCAATCATCAACATTAACTATCCTAAAACATGATTGGAAATATAATTGGTTCATGTAGGAGTTGGATCATAGGGATCCAAATAATAGTGGAATGCTGAAAATTAATAACAACATAATATGTAGTTGCAAGTCCATGAACATCCTAGGATAATGGAAGATGAAATCATGAGGTAGATATCAAGCTAATAGGAATGCATGACAACACTCCAATAGGGAAAGAAATGATATTAGAGGATTGTTGATGCATTCCAAAGGTATTTAAGATATTTCCACAATAACATGGAGATGTCAAATCCAAGAAAGACTTATTAGTGAAATGAATCTATGTAGAGATTCAGTAAGGAACCATGAAGGATAAAATTGTTCTATGCATGGTTTTGAATGAAAAATAGATGGTGCCTAAGAAGAATTCATCTCAAGTGGAATAGAGACATGAGTGACATTTCCAGGGGGTGGAAGTATCACTTGAAATTATGATGGTAAATTAAAAGCAATATTAAGTAATTAATTCTATGCAGCTAGAGAAGGAGACATATGTGCATCCTTACAATATGCTAAGAGATTGGATATGCAATCCAAGTTTGAGGCTAGTTGGCAAGGATAAGAGAAGAGTGCAAGAAAACTCAAATACTAAAGTATTCAATCAAGAAAGAGCTGAAATAGTTCAGTCTGAAAAGTAAATGGATGTTGAAGATCCAAAGTCTATAAGACAACGCGATTGGAATTATAATTCATCCAAGTATGAGTTGGGATAGATGAATCTAGGAAATAAATAAAAGTTGAAGGTTAATATCAGTTTAGTATTCAGATGGAAAAGCAAAGGAAACCAAGAGTGATTTGGCTAAAAAGTGCTTAGGTCAGAAATAATCATGCACAATGGTTACACTAAAGAGCACATGAAGATTCAAGAATCCAAAATAATTGAAGACTTCTGGGATAAAAAAGGAAAAGTGATATAGGGAGAAAGAAGTTGTTGCAATTAGTGTAGCAAAAGGTATGTTATGTCTTGTTGGGAAAACCATAAAAAGAGAATGCTCGCATGTTTGCAAGTGTTTTTGATGATGTTGCTCCATATGGAAGGAAGCAACATAAAGTTGGAATGTTGATTATAGGACTGATAAAGAGGCATGAGAACTTCTACTATCATCAACTAATCAGGTAGCATTAAATTCGTTTAATGGAAGCCATGCAGGTAAGTATTTCTCTTTTGAAATTATATTGCATAATTTCCAAAGGGAAATTCAGGTAAGAATTTCCCCAAATTGAATTTTTATAATACACAATATGGTATGGTTTAAGTGCATTAATAGGAATAAGTTACCACTAGGTGTGGTAAAGGCTAGGGGCCTGTTATAGTTATCAAATATTTTTATCTTTTGAATGCACACACTGACATAGTAGCTGTTAGAATATAAAGGATTGTGTGCTCGTTTTACCACGACGATACCCTCGTCTCCCAACCACGGGCCGAAGCCTCCCTCCGAGCACCTTGACCTTGACTGAGAAGAGAATTCTAGCTGCAATCTATAGCCAAGAGAGGCTAAATGCACCAAGCAAAATAATAGAAACAAAACTGAACAGATGATCCCACCCAGAACTAGCGCACCACTTTCCCCAGAGACCTGCGCACA
>JZKD02S1644960.1:31546-44545 GCA_000966675.3 Picea glauca
GACGATACCCTCGTCTCCCAACCACAGGCCGAAGCCTCCCTCCGAGCACCTTGACCTTGACCAAGAAGAGAATTTTGGCTGCAATCTATAGCCAAGAGAGGCTAAATGCACCAAGAAAAAGAATAGAAACAAAACTGAACAAATGATCCCACCCAGAACTAGCGCACCACTTTCCCCAGAGACCTGTGCACAAAACTGCCAACTGCAGTGCACACAACTGGCTCTGCAATTCTGAGAGTGTGTAATAATGAAACTGACGCCCTGTATTTATAGTGGACTGGCCAGTCTAACTGGGGCCGACCTGACCAGTCTAACTGGGTCGACTTCTCTTTCTAGGCATCAATAAATTCAATATAAATATATTTGTTCAGCCGATAACCTGTCTAGGGTTTTCTTCAATTCTTTGCTTCCTTCCGGAGGATTCTAATCTCATCATAGGTCATCATAGAGGTTCATACCTCCCGAAGCTACCATAATATTAACAATAGCATGCCATGATAATTTGGTTATGAGGTAATAACCAAAGAAATAAAAGATAAGAACTTGTTATGGGAATGATGCTAGGAAAGATAGTCATGTATGAGACCAAGACATGGTTGGATATGGTAAGGTATGGATATAGAAAGGTTATGTACCACACAAATACCCAATGAGCTTCCTACCTTTAAATAAAACTTGGACTACAACCTTTTTTCTAGCACTAATAAACACCACAAAATCGTATTCTTGGTGTAGTGTTTGGGTCGAAAAGGAAGGCATCCAAGTAATTGAGAAAACAATGGGAAGTGTGTGGAGAATGTGTCAAGACATTGGCCAGATTTCTAATGGTGAGATACATGACTTAGATAAAGATAATTATGAAAATAAATACAAAGGTGCATTGAATAAATAGGCATTGAGAGTTGCACTCATGTCTAGTAAGTGGAAGAGTTTCACTCATACATGATAGAATTGTATACTTAAAATGCATTTGCAGAATGCATTTTGTGAGTGCATGTATATATGTCTTTGAATGGAAATAATTATACTAACATTTTTTTTTTCTAACTCATGGATATGAGAACATTTTAGGAACTGTTAGACATTGCAACAGGAAAGTTGCAAGTTAGGTAGTCACGGGAATAATGACTACAAAAAAATTTATGTTCAAAAAATTGAAATAATGAACTTACTATTATTAATTATGAACATGCATATGCATAGAATCATGAGTTAATCTATCTAATAATTTTTTTGGTAATTGTGATTGGATTGATAACTGTAGGAAATTATAAGATCACTGCATAAGGTTTTTGTACATATTGCAATTAAAATATGATGTACATGAAATAATGACAATCTGTTGGTTGTATGAAAGATAGAATCGTTGTTACACATCAAAATTACTCACTTCAATAGTGTCACAAGTGTCATCATTACAAGTGTTGTAAGTGTCACATCTTGTCCGCAAGTGTCGCATCTTGACCACAAGCGTCGCAAGTGTCACAAACATCTTGCCTATGTCGTGCCTCTAACGACATCACAAGGACACTTAAGACACCTCAAAGACTAGTTTTGAAGAAGATAAATAAGTTGACAAGGAGTTCAAACCTTTTGCCACTGAAAAAACCACTCAAATATCAAATTTGGAAGGAAACGATCCCTTATGCACTGTCAGGGAGTGTTAATGTTGCCTGGGCCTCTTTGGGGGAGTGCTACAACGCTCTGTGCCCCCTTTTGGGGGAGCACTACCCTTTTTTGGGCGAAATTTGGTTTGTTGGAGGAAATCAGGGGACAATCCCCTCAATATCTGAAGGTAGTTGGGTTCGAATCTTGGGTCAAGGCATGATCTTAGGGAAGATCCTCAACTGAAGGAGATGAATCCTCAACTTATCCCAAATATATCTCAAGTGGTTGGGCCTCTCCAAGGTTATATAAGGAGGCCTTCTCATGGTGAAAGGTACAGAAAAGATTGGAGATATGAAACTTATGATCTCATAAGTGAGATGCCATTGAAGCATAATCAATGTAGATTACTTGAGCAAAGGGGTTGGAGAGGGAGAGCTGGAAGAAGATGTTGCACCTTCATCAAAGGATTGTAAGTACTTTTACGTGTTCTTATCAATATATCAATGCTTGGCTTATTTCTTTCAAACTTATGTTTGTTCCACATGAGTTTGTATTTAGTAGATAGATCTATATTTGAGCTAATGTCAGTAGAATAGGAAGTCCATTATATCTTTGTTTGTTCTACAGGACCTATCATAGAGCTCAGGATCGAAGCTCAGCCTAGACTTTGCAAGGACAAACGTCGTTAATAAGGTACTTATATTTCTTCTTCTCCTTCGTATATTAGCTTGATTAGATCTAAAAGGATGTAAATGTCCATGTTAATCACTTTTCTGTCTTGGACTTAGGAGTCTAGATACCAAGAGGGAATCTGCTTGTCCACAGGAGGATTCACCTGTAACAGAAATTGGCGACTCCACTGGGGAAGAAGATCTGATTTTTGTTTCCTTTCCTAGATCTTGTTTTGGCCCTTTTCCCACTCATTTGACCTTCTCCATACTATCTCTTTGATTCTTAGATCTGATTGATTGGCTCTTGATTTCATCATATGCAATTTGATTGACAGACTTTGCTTGATTTTTTGAGTTTCTGGGCATTTTTCTAAACTTTTGAAGCCTAACGCTCCCCTGCCCTTGCTATCAGAGAGTTAACACTCAATGGTGGTCTTAAACAAAGCGTTGGAATGCTCTGGTTCCCTTTACACCAGAGCGCTACCCCTTTTCTATGAGAAATCCTCTAGGTTTTCATTCTTTGGGTTCATTTTTTTGTTTTTTGCACTTGCTCAGAGTCTCATACTCTTAGTACATATTGGTCTTGGCCTTCAACACCCTGTTTTCTAAGAATTGATCCTTTTTTGTTTGGAAATTTGACATTTTATTTCCTTGCCTTGAAGTCACTTTTTGTCTTTGTTGACCTAGAGTTAACTTGTTGTTTTCTTCTCATTTATCTAACTGAGTGAAATATTTTGTGAGGAAATCCAAAGGTCTGTGAACCTTTCCATTTGATATTTGAGGTAAGTTTTCCAACATTTCTCTTTTGTTTGGGGATTTTGGTTCTTGTTTGCAAATTTGGTTATCTTTATCTTTCTTGTTTATTCACGACGAGAGTGTATTTTTGTTTGTGTGAGGTTTTCTTCTAATCGTATAATCTTGAAGTCTGATTGACATTAGAAGTTTTTACATCTGATCATCATTCACATATAAGAAAAAGGACATATTTTAGTGATTGGTTTGGATATTAGAAGGCATTTCTGAATTTTTTTTAGCATTACATTGGATTTGATTGAGAATCAATTGTATGAGGATGTTGCATCTCAGTGTTTGATAATGAAAATAACTTTCTCTCTTTCCCTTAAATAGGCATTCATCGAAAGACAATACTGCTTATCATTTCCTTGTGCATTTTTTGGGAATTGAGTCACAATACCATTAGTTTCACTTTCATACACCCTTGAGTAAAGAACAACTATAAAATTATTGCTAATTAAAATTTATATAGAACATTTTTGTTTTTAGAATCTTCCACCAACATTAGACTAGAACTAGTACTTTGTATTAGGTCATGAGTACAACTCTCCAAATTTTTTCAAAACAAACATTAGCATCTTGCGATAGGGAGAGAAAATCCAATTGTCATATAGGATTTCTAGGATCCCCCTTTCACACAAGGGTTACACACAAGGTCGCATTCAGGAGAATTACGGGGATTATCCCTCTGTGGTTCAACTGTTTGGAGTGGTCAGATAGTATATTGGGGGTCACTTGAGGGTATACCCACGATTATGTGTGGGAGCCTCTCGAGTTGATTTCAGACTTGTTATCCTGCCAATATGTTTGGATCAGACTGTCGACTATACCCGCCCAGGGGATAACTGCGAGTTGGTGTTCTTAGTTTCCATACTATTTAGGTACTTACACAAGGTGATGGTGAATGGAAGTCTCACTGTACCTGGAATAAACATTGGTCAAACTCACTCGAGCTCCTTGGAGGGTAAATCCACAATTACTGCGTGGAAGTTTGCACCAAGGTGAAAGTCTGTTAAGCAGGTCACCATTGTAACTATTCCACCATATCCTAGCCCCTTCTTGACTTGATCACTCGACGTTGGATTTCATCACCAACTAGTATGATCATCAAGAGAAGGTTTTGTTTGCTTGGTTTTTATTCCTAGATTTTTTTAGAGTATGTTGTTTCTTTTCGTTAGTTGGCCCTAGATTTTCAACGTGTGTTGTTATTCTCCAAAATTGAGCTTGTAGATGATAAAGGTCTTCGTCGATTGTGTAGGATGCAAGGGTTGACTCCAGAAGGTTACCAACCCTTACCTCCTAACCCTCTAGAAGACAACTACTATGGAGAGGTAGAAAATCAATCTGACGTTGGGAGTGTTGTTTCTCCTCCATTAGACAATCCAAAAGTCACTTTGGGTATAGTTGAGAATCCCACTCCTCGCACTACATTTGTGTCGGAAACCCCTCTCGAACCACTTTTACTTCGTTTAGACTCCCTTGGGAACGTCATAGACGAAGAGGTCCCACAGTTACCTGAGAAATCATTTACCGAAACATATATGGGATCCACAGAACCAATCTTTGGTGATGAGTATAGGAATCCTATTCGTCCTACCACTGCAATAGATAAAAATCCCACACTTTCTCGTTCCATATGGAGGACTTCATCAAGACGCGATCTCTATGAGCATTTTGAATCCATTCGACAACCCTTTAATCCTCATGACCCTCCTGTTGAAACGGGGCCATCCGATCAAACTATGAATCACCCCATGGATCAGGTCATTAACCCTACTGTTACGTCAACACAAGTCCATCATAATGCTAGACTCATCACCTCTACTCATTCCCAAGGCACTTCGATCCGTACCCCCACTTTTACAAACTTTCACTCTACAGCTCCACATGTTCCACATGATCTTGCTGGGACATCTTTACACTAGAGAATGCAGACCCTTGTCAGCCAAATACAACCGACTGGAGGGAAACCACCATCTAGCGGACCTATCTCTCCTAGAAGACCACCATCCTATGGAGGGCCTACCCCTCCTAGGGGAAAACCCCCTTTTCATGTTCTCCCCGGAGGGAAACCTCCCTTTTCCAGTCATACCCCGGTCGCTAATCCACCGTTGGCAGGGGGGAAACCTTCGTTTGCTGGAAACCCTTCACAATCCTGGGGAGTATCTTCAGGAAGAAAATTTACCCAACCCCGCATTGGGGGGCACTCATATCATAACCCACAAGGACGAGTATTAAATCTTGTTCCTTCTAGACCATCTTATGGACAACCTTATCTAGGTGTCCCAAACACCACCTGGAGTCCTCAAGGACAACAACCTTATCCTTCCCAAGGGTATAATGTTTATCCTCCCCATGGGTCTAATGTGTATCTTCCTCTGGGATCTACTTCTTACCCTCCTCAAGGGAAACATATTTATCCTCCTTATGGGAAAACAAATCACCCATCTTATAATGCTCAGAACCCACTGGGTTATGCAAATGTTTCTCAGCCGTCATCGAGTCCTGCTTATCTTGGCCAACAACAACCGTATGTAGGAGGACCTACTGGTTACAATTATCTACCTAACCCAATTTATGGTTTTACTAGTGTTCATATGCCACACCAATATCATCCACAAGTTAATTGAAAACTACCTTTCCTCGCGACTCTGGATCTCCTAGACTTGTCTCGGTTAACCAATGATCCTATTTTTCATTCACCAGTTTGGACAGTTATTCTAGCTAAACTTCCTTCTCATGTTCCAAAATTTGACGAAAAACCTAGGGAAGATCCAAATAACCATGTGATGACTTTCCATTTGTGGTGTTCATCAAACTCCCTCATGGATGATTCTATACGTTTGCGTCTTTTCTAGAAAACACTTACGGGCTCTGCAACAAAGTGGTATATTGAACTACCACGTGCTTCTTTTCATGATTTAAACTCCCTTTCCATGTCTTTCCTCACACACTTTCAACTACCTATTCGCTACGAGACGGGTACTGAACTCTTGACCTCCCTTCGTCAAACTGACTTCGTGCATATCTCTGACCATATTCATGAGTGGATACGATGATGAAGGATGATCAAAGTAATCATTCTTGACCAATTATTGGCGTAGTGGTTTACTAAATCAATTTTACCCCCAATCTCTCATGATGTCGTTATGGGTGGCATAGTCACCGAGGAAGAAACCATTGCTCAGGCTCAATACTTAGATTTGGTTTATTCAAAATATGGTACTTTGTATGAGTTGCTTCCAAATGCTTCCTGAGCTAATACCGATCCATCTAAGACATCATCCTCATCTCATGCGAACGGTGTTATCGGTTCTGTCAAAACTCAATCTACTTCCTAGTCGACCACGCTCTCCTCTACCTCCCCCAAACTTAGATCTATGAGGTGAATGCAGTTCAATCTGTCCCTTCACAACAATCCAGAGGTAAGAAGAAGGCAAAAAATAAATCAAAAAATACTAATAAAAATGAGCAACCAAAAAATCAAGCTCAAACACCTGCTATCGAAAAGCAACCACAACAGAAACTAAAATTCCCATGTATCATTTGTGGTGACGATCACTACACTCGAGACTGTCCACATTGCAATGAACTGGCCAAAATTTTCCAGGGAAATTCACAACCCATTGTGCTTACTCAGCCTTTTCCACAAAAACAATCCATGGTTTCTCAAACCCCCTCTCCTGGGGGCAGTTCTAGCCATCCGCATGATAAGGCCTCAACAAATGCCCATATTTATATGTTTAATGGGATTAATTTGACCACTCACTCTAAGACGTACGACACACTAGTTAAACCTGACAAAGGAAAATTCAGTAATGGTACCGGTACTTTACCAGATCCATCACCGTCCTCCGTTAGTCCTCCATCAGTTAGTCCTCCATCTGGACCACTTCAGATTGAGAAAAATTCATTCAACTCTATCTTATGCCCTCCTAAGAGCACTATCCATAAATATACCTTTAATCCTAGTTCACGTGCCACCCAGAACTACAACATTGTTGAATATTTGGCTCAAGCACCGTGTGCTATGTTCGCATTAGAAGTTCTACATCACTTCCCTAGTCAATGTAGAACACTCTTCGTTTCTATTGGCACTGTTGATCCTGAGTCATCCAACAATATCATGTTTAACATGGAAAATTATACATCTCGACTCTCCCACCAACTTGCTTTCCAAATTGATGTTGTTGTTCACAATCAACAAATTCACCGAACCATCTTGGATGAGGGAGCCTCTACTTGTGTCATGTCTTTAGCATGTTGGAAAATTTTAAAATCATCCACACTTAACAAATCCCCAACGATGTTACGTGCATTAGATGGACAAGGTTTTCATCCCCATGGGATTTTACAGTCCCTACCCATCTAGTTGGGTGGCAAAACCGTCATTATTGATGTTGAGGTGGTCGATGCTCCCCTTGATTACAAATTATTACTTCGAAGAAGTTTGTTTTATGCTATGAATGTCATTGCCTCATCGGTGTTTTGATGCGTACAATTTACTCATCAGGGCAAAATTGTCACTATCGATCAGATAGATTTTTGTACACCCGACGCTTGCACTCCCGTTACCAACAATATTCCATTCTTGGGAGATCACAAGATCACGTATGAAAGCGTTGGTGTTGGATTGTTGAAAGATTCTAGCCTTATGGGTACCTTCCCTACACCGGTTCCACCGGCTACACATCATATTTCCACTATCGATATGATTTCGACCATGACTTATCAATCTTTGGAATCATATGACCCTTGGATTGTACCTAGTCCCTTGGAATTCGATGCACTAGGTTACACCATGCCACTTACTCCATCCGAAACATCATACGTTATTGTCCAATCTGCTTCTCCCTCTTTGGATGACCAACATCTATTGGCACCCGACAGTTACTTGATGCCATCATGGTTAAATTCCTTGTCATCTTCATTCGACTACATTTCCCCAAATTTTTCTTCTGATGAGTCTATTCTAGAAATTCTTAGCATTGACAAACTACCTTGGGATGATAACCATCATCGATCATCTTTTCTTCTCCCATTTGAATAAATCCAGGAAGATATACACTCTATATTCCCCCCCGATGTTATCGATTTTTCACCATCTCCTGTGACTTCGACTTCCGATGATTTGGATCCGGTAGTTGACATGGTGATCTCTTCGGTAGGGATATTGGATCCTGATCTCCTTACCACTGTCGTAGCCCTTGACATGTGTTCCTTCCAGAGTGATTTTCTTCCATCTATTGAAGATCTCTTGGAAGCCATGATCAAGGAGAGTCCATGAGCATAGTTTCTCCTCTCTGTAGCAAGCTCGTTAAAAAATGAAACAAAGGTCACGAGCACATTTTTGCTTCTCTATACCAAGCTCGTTAAAAATTGAAACAAAGATCACGAGCATAGTTTCTCTTCTCTGTGACAATCTTGTTAAAAAATGAAACAAAAGCTTTGAGCATAGTTTTTCTCTCTGTAGCAAGCTTGTTAAAAAATGAAACAAAAATCTGGGGATCGAACCCGGAGTCCTGAGCATAGTTATTTTCCTGTGTCAAGCTCATTAAAAAATGAAACAGTCACCTCTCTTGTCGAGTCGAGTCTTTCGTTAGGTCTCGTACTTGAACCTTCATTTCATCCACCCTTATCCTTTTTCTCCATCTAGTAGAGAAATTAGTGACAACCTCAAAGTTGGTGAATGAATTGAAGTTTGAGGGGCATGTCTCCATCATTTGATGATCATTTTGGAGTTAAGCCACTAGATTTCAAGCTGGGGGCATACCGATATTAGTCTTTATTCTTTATCATGCTCGTAAATACATGAGAATAAGTTATCGAGTTGAGTCTTTTTTTTTTCTCGTGCTCGAAAAAACATGAGAATATAACTGGGTAAATTTTTATCTCTTTTTCGTGCCCGCATGGATACATGAAAAAGGAACCCCTTGGAGTCATCTTTAATCTCTTTTCAGACTCTCAAAGATTTTCAAGTGATCTTGCTTCCTTTCCCACTCATTAAAAGGTTTGAAAGGGCATCTTTCGAGTGATAATTTATCTCTTTTTCAACCTCGCAAGACTAACATTACGAAAAATGACAACATTGGAGTCATCTTTAAGTTTTTTTCAAACTCTTTAAATATAAAAAACCACTGAGTTTACCTTCTCTAGACTCGTTAAACAATCATACATTGAAGGGCCCATATGAGATCGAACCCTTACTTCTTCCAGTTCACTAAAAAAAGGAAGAGGGACTTACCGAAGGTGATTCATATCGAGCATGTATTACCCTCCTCGAGCTCGTTAAATTAAAAAGAGGTACTCATCTATCTGGATGGGGGAAAAATTGAAAGAAGCAAGCCAAGCATTTTTTTAGAACACTACCAATAATTCTTACGATCGCCCTTGAACACGACACTTTGTCTTTGCATGCATTTAATCTGCTAAACCTCTACACTGAGCCAATCCTTTGAGTTTCTTTTACTCCTTTGGGTCACCTGACGAAAGTCACAACATCCACTGCATCATCAAGTTTTGGTCCATGTCATGTTTCTGTTGTTATGCCTCAGTGTTCAAGGGAAGTATCTTCCTTGAAAGTCAGCCATCACAAATATCCTGTTTCAATACCCGTGTCAGTCCATGTTCATTTGGTCTACCAATTACATCTCTATGTCAATTTCATGTCGTTGATGGGGGATACATCAAGGCCCTCCTTCGACAAGTCTATTCCTGTCGACTTCAACACATTATCCAGGAACTAGACTTAGAAACCAGTTGGTACCTTGGGACCTGCATGCCTCAATGGCAGGCCTCCTCACGTTCGATAGTGGGTTTACATAATTGACCTCTGATTGGATGATTCTACGAATGTTTGACTTCAGCTCATCCATTCACATTCGTTGGAATGTACTAGAGTACCTTGGGAATCATTGACATCAATGGTGATTTTGCTCGCGCTTGTTAATGGCTTACATCATTGACCGGTAATCAAGTGGTTTCTGCCATGTTCGAAGTCAGGACATCTATTCACATTGTTAGATTCGTACTACATCGGGATTGGTAAGAATAACCTGGGTTGAGTTATCACTCTTATATATACTTTGTCCAGGTTGCAAAGGAGTTCTTTTGAACTATGACACATATATTGTTACATAGATCCACTTTGTATTGGTCCATGGCTATGTCTTGTCGTCTCGTAGATCCACTGTGTATTTTTCATGGCTATGATCAGTTCATGTCATGGAAGTATAGACCCACATTGTATCTTTGGTGGCTATACTCTTCAGTCAATATGATTATGGATCCACAATATATTTTATCACGGCCATACCTAGAAAGTCTTTATCACTCAAGCATAGGCATGCCTGCTTTGGGTTTGAAACATGTCACAATTTTTTTTTGATGGTTGGTTGCCTCTCTGCGTCCATACCCTTGGTCGAAAAATTCTACAAAGTACTTCAGTCATCATCATCTTTTGAATTCTCACTTTAAGGGGCATTCTGTTACACATCAAAATTACTCATTTCAATAGTGTCACAAGTGTCATCATTACAAGTGTTGTAAGTGTCGCATCTTGTCTGCAAGTGTCACATATTGACCACAAGTGTCACAAGTGTCACAAACATCTTTCCTATGTCGTTCCTCTAATGACATCACAAGGACACTTAAGACACCTCAAAGACTAGTTTTGAAGAAGATAAATCAGCTGACAAGGAGTACAAACCTTTTGCCACTCAAATATCAAATTTGGAAGGAAACGCTCCCCTATGCACTGTCAGGGAGTGTTAACTCTCTCCGAGCCTCTTTGGGGGAGTGCTACAATGCTCTGTGCCCCCTTTTGGGGGAGAGCTACCCTTTTTTGGGCAAAATTTGGTTTGTTGGAGGAAATCAGGGGACACTCCCCTCAATATCTGAAGGTAGTTGGGTTTGAATCTTGGGTCAAGGCATGATCTTAGGGAAGATCCTCAACTGAAGGAGAGGAATCCTCAACTTATCCCAAATATATCTCAAGTGGTTGGGCCTCTCCAAGGTTATATAAGGAGGCCTTCTCATGGTGAAAGGTACAGAAAAGATTGGAGATATGAAACTTATTATCTCATAAGTCAGATGCCATTGAAACATAATCAATGTATATTACTTGAGAAAAGGGGTTGGACAAGGAGAGCTAGAAGAATTTGTTGCACCTTCATCAAAGGATTGTAAGTACTTTTACTTTTTCTTATCAATATATCAATGCTTGGCCTGTTTCTTTCAAACTTATGTTTGTTCCACATGAGTTTTTCTTTAGTAGATAGATCTATATTTGAGCTAATCTCAGTATAAAAGGAAGTCCATTGTATCTTTGTTTTTTCTAAAGGACCTATCAAGGAGCTCAGGATCAAAGCTCAACCTGGAATTTGCAAGGACAAACATCATTAATAAGGTACATATATTTATTCTTCTTCTTCGTATATTAGCTTGATTAGATCTAAAAGGATGTTGGTGTCCATGTTAAGCACTTTTATGTCTTGGCCTTAGGAGTATAGAGACCAAGAGGCAATTTGCTTGTCCACGGGAGGATTCACCTGTAAAAATCATTGCAAGAACAATGGTATTCAACATGGTGCTTGCTGAAATCTAGATGGAATACTACATCCTATTATTACAACAATGATGAAAAATTATGAAATAGAATTTCATATTTTGGGAAAAGTCGAATTCCTTATGAAAATAATTTGATTTGTAAAATGGAATTTTAATAATTTTCTCTCATGATAAATGCATGTGTGTGATGTAGATGAGATATTATTGATTAAAGTTGGAATGTTGGGAAATAACAACTATTGTTGAGGACACTAAAGCCCTATAATTGTAGAACCTTGGTGGGGTTCTAGTAATGGGTTAGCGCTCTCCTTATGTGTGAAAGCCTTGGAAAGAAGGATTAGTTAAGGATTGTGTAGCAGTGAAGGGATGCCTAAGCTTGCAAGGGTGAGTGAAAAAATGATGAGGCAACCCAAGGATTCTTATGGCATGGAAACAACTCTATGGAATAGAGAATTTGACTTCCAGCTGCAGTATGAATACCAAAATTGGTCCTGGAAAGTAGAGCACCAGATGGATAACAAGCTTCCAATCGCTTAAGCTTGGATATTTTTAAAGAATATGAATGGTACATAGTATGTAATGCAATGAGGATAGTCCATAAATAAGGGGAGAGGATTTTAATACCCCTAGGCTAAAACCCAAATTGTAAATGTAAATGTAAATATGATTTTAAGCTGGCAAGCTAATGATATAGGGTTTTTGGTCTGATTTTGCACGCATTGAGTTAGTGTGAATGAATCTCATACCAAACGAAGAGTGCACACATTCCAAATTTCTACACACACTAGATTGAGTGTGTGATATTAAGGCCAGAGAGCCTTTGTGTATATGTTGTGTTTATAAGTTGGTGAGTTGTTTTATATCATTTCGCATGCACCTTCCATGGTAGTGTGCACATGTACTACACACTAAAATGATGAAATGTGCACATTCCAAGATACCGCGTGCAACAAACTTAAGTGCACATGATTTTGAGGCTAGAGAGAATTTTGTGTATATGTTGTGTTTTATAGGCTGGTGAGCTAGTTATTATAATCTAGGAAGATTATGTGTTAAATTAGGCTAGAGAGCCTAGATGTTGAAGGCCAGTGAGCCTATTTTTGTATATGTCCAATCATTAATTTAATAAATTGCTACGTGTAGACCGATCATGGTAAAAGAGTATGGGGGACTAAAATCCACTAGTTAGGGAAAAGGGGGGGATGAAAGTTAAGGAAAAGCGCTAAGCTAGGGAGATTAAGACAAAAATGAATATTATATTAATATTCCTTAAAGTATAAAGTATGGATAATTATTTTATCCTAAGTTCTAAAGATGGGGACAAGTGGACCAAAGTATCTCTCAACATGACAAGTGT
>JZKD02S1644960.1:66101-80732 GCA_000966675.3 Picea glauca
AGACACAATCACAAAATCAAACATTTTTGTGAACACCGGTATAAGAGACGATGTAATCTATGTATCCATATAATGCATGAGCACTGCATATTATATTCATTTTTTTAGCATACCCCAATCTTGCTTAAAAATGGGAGTCATGTTCATTCTATATCTCATTAGAAAAGAAGAAATTGTAGTAGATCTCAAGGACTTTGTTGAGGAGTGATGATTCTAATAAAACATTATAAAAGCAATGAAGATACCTACTTGTGTTATAGGTCTCTAGCAACATGACAAGATAGTATGGATACATTCATTGCTTATTATTTATGTTAATATGTTTATGATTTGGAGCTTCCTAAGATCCACATAAATGTGAAACTTAATGAAATTACTTATCAAGACCATCAATTATGTTATTTTTATTGAGGATATTTATTGTTCACTTTATTTATCAAACCATGAAAAAATGCATTAAAGAGTGGGATGTTAGAGCTAATCCCTAATGAATAAGTTTCATGATAATAAAAATTATGTTACCTTCACCCTATCTTTCTTAAGAATCCTACCCATCTTCAAAAATGTTGTTCCAAACATTAATGTTACAAAGGATCTATGTCTTCTTGATCTTGGGCTTGGGATGAGGTTCGGGGAAAGAGAGCTATGGGGCATTCTCAAAATATTTGCAAAGTATCATCACATCGATGTCAGTGTTGCTAGAAACAAGAAGAATAAAGTGAAACCGTGTGATTGATAAAGATGCATGGAATCAAGAAAAGGGGAACAATCATTTTCAAGAACAAAAGAGTGAGGATTTGATGACGTTATAAATTGAATGATCAAAGTCACAATTCTCATTGTTGTAATCCCAATTTTAGGTTTTTTGAGGTTGATAAGGTTCATGTTATTAAAGATCACATCTAAAATTAATAAACATACCAATTAGAACATTTCATCAAGATTAATAGAGTTTTTAATCCCAGACATAACTATTAAATAGATCATGTGAAACAAAGAAAAACTATGCATTAGATTTATGATGAAATTGACCAAAATTGTACAAGATTAATAAATTGTTGAGATATTTACATTTAATTCTTAGTTATGTGTTTTGTTCCCATTACCTATTGTATTAAGGGGGATTCCATGAATTTCATACTAAGGCCTACCAATGCACTGAAATAATAATCATATTAGATACCAAATCTATAACCATGTCATGAATTTTAATAGGTAAACACATAACATTATGAATGAACTAAAATGACTATGAATCAACATGTTTGATACTATCAACAAGATGAAATATGTAAGCATGAAAAAATAGATGACCCGATTTCCTTGAGTTTTCTTAATATGTCTATTTTTTTCTCTTCAAATTTGACATTTAGCAACTCCTTTGTTATTAATCTTACTCATAATCTCCCAATGTCATTACAATTTACATCCATAACCTATGACTCATTGTTTTGGTTTTTTACAGAGATAGCAGTGGAGGTAAATACAACAAAGGAAATGGCATTATACTGAGTGTCAAAGGAAAAGATAACAAAGAAAATGGTGTTATGGTGAGTGTGGGATTAAAAACATGAAGTATGTAAACTAAATGTGATGTGAATTCCCATATTTTCAAGAATTGACAATGCCTATAACACATGAATTCAAGTGGATATTCATAAATAAAAGGTCTTTAAACTTCTTTGGGAAGTTTTTTTTTTTTTTTGGTAAATAAAAGTGTAGAACCTTGTATTAATGACGTATATATGTTATACAGTGACAAGTGTAAGCCACCTATTCTGCCACAAGTGGGAAACCAGAACAAGTGGCTCCTTGATGTTCAAAGATTGACACATCCTTCTGAGTTCTAGCCTTGCTGGAACTAAAATTTTTACACAAAAAATTACAGTTTGTCTACGAAAACAAAAAGATGTGAACCATGTTCTGCAACCTTCCGCTAAGGATAGCTATAGACAGAGCTTCCATGAATAAAACTACACATACATAATAAGAAAAAATTGCTAGTTCATCTATCTTGATGTCATGGTACGCTAGACCAACGACCTTGCAACTGAAATAGACAAAAAAATGAAACCTGGAGACATCAATCCATAGTTGAGCCTGGTTTTCCATGTATTATGTAGACTGGGGTGAACCGTTGATCGCAAGTAGGGCATATGGAGTGCGCATGAGCATCTGTTAGTGCATCGAACAAGATATCCATCTGTTGGCTGAGGATGCTCTGTGAGTGCACCTGGTCATCCTGTTTCTGCCTGATCTCGAAGAGGAGTTGAAGTTGCTCCTCCACGAGACAGTTGGCGAAATGTTGAGGTTGTTCCTCCTCCTCCTCCTCCTCCTTGACAACTTCCTTGGCAGCCCCTGTGGTGATATCTTTGGTTGTTCCTGCATTGTTCTCCAGCTGCCAGCTTGGAGGAATCTCCTCCTCCACCTTGCAACTTCCATCGCCATAGTAGGGGTCGCTTGGCTTGACGATGGGGGGGGACAAGAGGTTGGTGACCAGAGTGGGTTTCATGCCCAAGGGTGGTGCCTCCTCTTTTACCTCTCTCGGGATGTGAAACAGTGTAGGAGAGGATGAGGGGTAGTGAGCAGTAGAGGAGATCACCTCCAATTTTACCGAACTGGCTTCATAGAGCTGGAGAGGAGCCGACTACATCCTCTGGGAAGTGTGTTGAGGGATGGAAAAATGAGGGATAATAACTTGTTGGGAGGGGTATGCCTATTACCACTAGAGAGGGTGTTTTTGTTGCGAGCTCCCCTCTTGGACTTTCCTCACTCCCGAGGCATATTGGGGGGAATATGGAGGTGGAGGAAGGAACAAATGGAGGCTAAGGGGAGATGCAGGGAGTGATGGAGGGAGATGGAGAAGATGAGAGGGAAAGTGGAGCAGAGGGAGTCGAGGAGGATGTTGTTGGTGCATGAAAAAATGTTGCAGAGAGAAATGGTTCTCGAATTGTTGTGAGAGCCAAGGAACGAAACAGGAAGAGTGCACCAGGGTGGGTAAGGAATGGAATGAGACCCCCGATCAAAGGCGTGGTTGCACCTCTTGACTCCATTGAAGCCTGAAATGACCACGATATCCTCCATTGAAGCCTGGAATGACCGTCATGTCCTCCTGGTACACCCTGCCTGGCTGGTTTGCTCACCCAATTCCCTAGCCAGGTGCACTACCATAACTTCTCTCATGCTGTGAGCCATGGAGAAGTTAATGTGTAGGGGCTGGAGGTCGGGGTTAATAACTCCCCCGGCTACTTGGTTCCAGGTGTCCTCAATATCTTACTAGGTGGCACCCCATCCGGGTGAGCGAAGTCCCTCTGGGCTAGCTCAACGCAATGAATCCATAGAGGCGAGCTTCAGGATTGCCTAGAATTTATGAGAGTAATCTGTTGCATGGAGTTAACCCCTGCGTTGGCCAATCTATCTGCCACCTTGTTTTCACTTCTCCTTATGTGAGAGGTGGTGAGAGTGAGAGAGGGTATGAGGAGTGACTGAAAGCTGTAGAGGGGGCCCAGGAGGCGCCAACTAGGGGTGATTTTTTCCAGATCTCTTTCATTTAATATTTTTTTTGCCAGGTCATTTACGACTTTGGAGTCTCCTTCTATGATCAGGCAGGTGAGGTTATGGTCCAGAGCCAATTGCACTCCTTTAATTAGACCCCATATTTCCGCTGAGTTGTTGGTGTCAAATCCCATATTTTCTGTAGTGAGGCTATGAATTTGTCCCTTGTTGTTTCTTATGACAACTTCTGAGTCTGAGAGACTCGTATTGCCTTTTGAAGCACCATCAAAGTTGACTTTGTGAAAGTTGGGTGGGGGGGGGAGGGGGAGACCATACAGAGGGATTTAAGGCTTTGGCTATGAATGGGGGGATTTTGTGGAGGGGTAGAGTGTGATAGAGAGAAGCCCCAAGAGTTGAGGATTGAAATATCACCCAGATCAGAGGGGAAGTCTTCCTGGGTCCACAATTGGAGCTGAAGAGTTTCTTGGAGGTGCGAGAGGATGGTTGACCAGAGACGAGCGGGATGGGAGGGCTGGGAGGGAAAGATTCTTCTGTTCCTCTCTTTCCAAAGTTTCCAAACTATGAAGCTTGGGAAGAGTTGTCAGGTTCTTCTTAGGATTGGAATTTTATAAGAGTCGATTCCCCAACCCCTGATGTGCTCATGATGTTATCTTTGACCCATTTAGTTCTTCTCATGAGTTGGGTGGCTTGATTCCAGATTTCCTCACTGAAAATACAATTATTTAGGAGGTGCTTCGTAGTTTCTTCTTGTTGATAGAAGAGATGGCAGATCGAGGGACCAATAAAACCCCGTCTTTGAAGATTGTCCCAAGTTAAGATATTCTTTTGAAAAAGGAGCCAGAGGAATGTGGAGATTTTGGGCCAGAATTTTGATTTCCATACTATTGTCCAGATGCGGTCTTTTTGTAGAGTTTGAAATTTTTCCTGTAGAGTATATCCCTCTTTGAGAGTAAAGTTTACATGGGGTGTGTTTCCCCATCTAAGAATATCTGGATCTGTTCTTATCTGGATTCGTCTTGGGATATTTGATTGCCTCCAGTGTTGCAGGTCGCAATTCATTGTTTCTTGAAGTTCCTGATGGGTTGATTTCCAGCTTCGCGAGGGAGAGTTGTTGGGAATGTTTGTCCACATGTATGAAACTTTTCATGTAGAAAGATCTTGTATGTGATTTTCATAGGATTGTAGATTTTCTTCTGATCGGAGGGGTGGTAGTTGCTTCCAGAAGTCTGTCTAGAATAGGGTGCTTTGGCCATTGCAAATTTCCCAGAAAGTGTGTTCCTGTATTAGTGGTTGATTTTTCCAAGCCACATTCCAGATGTTGGAGCCTCAAATTTTTTCCTACATCATGATCAGATGGATTTGTTGCATGTTTGGGGCATATTTGTGTTTCCAGAGCTTTGCCCAATTTTCTATTGGATTTTTGAGCCATATCCACCAGATTTTAGCTCCCATGGTGTTATTTAGTTTGTCAAGATCCCAGAGGCCCAGGTCGCCTAGAGATTTGGGCTTAAAAAATTTATCCCAGCTGACTAGGGCCCATTTTTTGTCCGAGTTGTGGCCATGCCAAAGAAAGTTCCTTTGCAAATTATTTATTTTCTTTATGACGGATTTAGTTCCAGTTGCCTTTTAATATTCTACTCCTCTTGTTGCTGAGTTATTATGTTCTCGATATGAATGATTTGCGCCTGAAGGGCCTCTAGTTTTTGTTCCAAAAGTTTTCTTTCCTGGAAAATATCCCTGAAAACTTCTTTGTTCCATTTTCACACCTGTTGTTTGAAGTGTTTTAGCTTTTGATGGAAGCCATACATTTTGATGCCCTTCTGGATTTTTGCTATGCTCTACCAATGTCGGGCTAGCTCTTGGAAGTTCAGATGGGAGAGCCAAAATTTCTCAAATCTGAAGGGTTTGAGCTTGGAGGTGGATGCCATGTTTATCCAGAGTTGAACCGACCAATGGTCCAAACCTGCCTTTGAGAGGATGTTGGATTCTACTAATGGGCCTTCCTAAAGGAGATTTTCCGAGATAAGGAAATGATCTAGCCTGTAGGCTATTTGTTGGTGCTCTGATCTCTTGTTGGTCCAGGTGTAGGTGCCATTTCCATTCTCTATGTCAACCAATTTGAGGTGGTCTATGAGTTCCTGAAATTTTAAGTTGTCCTGTTCCAAGCGTTCCCCTCCCGTTTTTCCTCCAGCGTGAGAATCATATTGAAGTCTCCACCGGTTATCCATCATTTGTGCTCAGCTAGAGAGCCTAGGTAAGCCAGACTCTGGAGGAAGAGATCTTTGTCTTGGCTGTTCTGTGGTCCATAGGCATTGGTAATCATTCCATCCTTGTATAAACCAATGGCTCGGTAGTGAGCTATGAGAGTGCTTGGAGTAGAGAAGTCTTGGTCTAGAATGATTGTGGCAGGGTTCCAAAGGATGGCAAGGTACCCTGCGATGCCTTTCGATTCCATGTGATAGGAGTCACAGTTGCACCAACATATTTTAAGAATGTATTTTGTGGTTTGTCGTGCGCATTTTGTTTCTTGTAGCAGGAGAATATCAGGGTCTTCCATCTTGATGCAGTTTTGAAGAATACTTTATTTGGATCTTCCATTTAGGCCTCTAATGTTCTAGGTGAGAATCTTCATTATTAATAGTTTGGTGGGTGGGAAAAGGATCTCTTTGAGAGCCTTTGTATCTGTCCCGAGTTGATCATATAGTTTCATGCCTCCTTTATTAGCTGGTGCGTCGATTTTTTTCCATGTCTTTTGTTTTCCTTTGGGTGTCTTCTTGGGTCTAGGTTTGGGTCCACACTGATACCTAGTCTTGAAGTAGCTCCTGCTGATGAGTCCATAAATACCTTATGGAATTTCCTGAGCTAGTCTTCTGGTATGGTTTGTAGATCCTTCTTGTTGAGTGCTTCTAGCAGCCTGTCTAGGTCAATTTTGGCTAGGTCTTGCTCATCCATTTCCATGATTGTGTCTTCTTCCCTTTCCGGTTCTTTTCCTGAGTCTGGGAAATCCTGTGGGTCTTCTTGGTTACCTGGGATGGGATGCACCTATGGCTACTAATATTCCTTGTTATTGCTATGATCTTTCTCCATCGCTTTGTGTGGGTTCTCCACTTCTTCTGCCTCTGGGGGGTGGTTAAGGGCTTCAAAGGAGTTGGTGTTGGGGTTCTTTCTTCCATTGTTGGTGGTAGGTTTCTTCTGTGTTTATCTTCTGCGATTTTGAACCTAGGTGAAGCCTTCCTTTGGTTTCTCTTCAACTTCCGTCTTAGGGGGGGCATTTAGGGGGAAATATTTCAATAGGTGCCCGTGTTCATGACATTTTTGGCATCTGAAGGGAATGTGTTTGTAGTCTATGGTTTGGTCCCATTCCTCATCCTGGTATTCTAGGGTTATTGTTCCTGGAAGAGATTTGGAAATGTTCATACAGACACATATTCTTGCGTAAGAGGTGTATTTTCTCTATTTGGTGGCTTCTAAAGACATGACGTGTTTTCCTAGGGTGTTACCAATGCCCATTAAAATCTCTTCTAACCATAACTCTTGAGGTAGGGAATAGAGGGGAATCCATACCGGTGCATAGGAAAAATTTTCCTTTTCAGGGCAGAAGCAGTCTATCCAGAAGTGCAGGTAGAGACCTGCAGAGTTTTAGAAGTAAGTTCCTCCTTCAAATATGTGGTTCTTGTCCTGGAGGTTATAGAATATGTCTATGAAGAACCCTTTGGAGCTTAGCTGGAGCTCATAGTCTCCTTTGGGGTTCCACCATGCCTTGATCCAACGAGTTTCCAAGGGCCAGAGGCCTAGGAATTTTCCTATGAGGGCATGGTCTCTCATGATATGTGTATGCTCCCCTATTCTGGTAGTCTTGATGACGTATCTGGGTGCAACCGGAGCTTGGGGGATACATTTTTCGGGTATCCAGACCCGATCTTCTTTTGGATGCGAAGATTCAACATACATGTTTGATCCTTTGCTTCCATCTGTCTCTTCTAACAGGTATTGTTCTCGTAGGTGTAGTGGCATTTCAAAGGACAACTGACACGCATGTGAGTTCTCTGGGTCATTTACTGCAAAATTGCGATATGAGGGGGCTTTCACCCCCCCTTCTGCTCTCATTTTACTGTGACAGTCAGAGATGCAGAGCAGAGCATGCCAGGCACGTATAGAGGAGGTCGACAGTTGCTAGGGAAGAAGGTTGTCTGAATCATGAAACCCTAGTCCCTAAACCTTGCAGAGCGTAACCTCCAAACTGTAAGATACCAAAACCTTTGGGAAGATTTTATTAAGTGACACATAAAATAAACAATATTATTGTGGTAGGATATTTATCTAGGTGTGATATATATGATGAATTCAATGTTGGGGAAGGGTACATCATGGAAGAGTACACTATATTAGGGAATATAAAGTATTCTCTGATGAACCAATGCTCATTGACCAACCAAGCATTGCAAGTGAGGGAATTGATGGATTATTTAAAATTTGACCTTTCTTTTGACATTTTATGATATTTGTTGTCCTTCATAAATAAAAACTAATTTAAAAATTTTACGTTTTTTAAAGATATTTTTTAAATTATACTTATAGAATGGATTTAAACCCCTTAAAAGGATTGGAAAATGTTCAATTTTGATCAATTGAATAGTTGTATATTGTACACATATATCTACACTTATATTTTATATCAATATGTTAAAATTATCTAGTGAATCTTTAACCTACATGGAGGGTATTACACAACTATATGCTATACATGTAAACTATATGCTATACATGTATAGGTGGAAAAGTATTTTGTTTTGATTTGATATACTCACACATGCCCTTGAACATACGTCAAGGATATTAATTGAGTAGGTATATGTTGTGTGTATCTAGGTAGGATACTATTTTATTTTGATATATGTTATACTGACATGGGATCTCAACTTTGCAATGATGATAGTGTGCAATTTAATTCCTTCACTATTTAACATGGAGTTGACAAGTAGTATTTAAAAAAAATATTTCAATGTCCATAAAGCGATTGGAATTAAAAAAATTCGTATGGTTAAAACATTTCAATGGTCTGTTTGTTTCCTTTCATGTGTAATTCCTTCCATGCTAAACATGAAGTTGACATGTGACGCACATACACATAATCAATGTAAATCCATCATAACTTAGGATTTATTTAAGCAAATTTTAAATTTAAGAATGCAAAACTTGGAAATGTTAGCACCTCTAGGATAAAACATTTCAATAGTATGTTGATAAATATGAAGTAGATGTGTAATTCCTTCCATGCTCAACATGGAGTTCAAGTGACACACACACACGTGGTTAAAACATTTCAATGTTGTGTTTCTCATTATGAGGGACGTGTAATTCCTTTCATGTTCAACATGGAGCTGAGAACTCACACATACACACCCACATATAAAGAACCAATGTAAATCCATCTTAAGACATCTATCATGCATCTAGAGAGATCAAGTCCCTTGAGGTGAAAACCTTTCCTCAAAATTTTAACTCTAAAAAAGATTATTACTTTGATGTGTTATACTTACCTACACAAAGATTATTATGCATCTATATGTTGTAGGTCTATATCTCTAGAGTATACTAAAGGTATTTAGTAGTGGTATATAATAATAATAATAATCTAATTTTTGTGACACCAAATTGGTGTATGAGACCCCCTTGTTTATAGGACAAGGGATTCCCTTCGCTTTGGGTTGACTGTTAAAGTCTACAAAAGTATACAGATCCTACCTCCTTTAGATTCAAACTTGTAACTTCTTATAAAGAAACACATGTTCTTAACCACGAAACTCAAAATAATATTTTTTATATGCTATACAAGTAAACAAAACTTAAATAAGTTAAAGATATTGCAACAATGTATATAGTGTATGTTTATGGGTGGAATTTTTTATATTCACACGGGGCATTGAACTTGCTAGGAAGGTATTGCATAATTGTAGGTTTAGGTGGATAGATGAAGTGATATTTTGTTGAAGATGAAGTGAAGTGAAGGGATAGATTAGTTGGAAAAATGTTTAGCTTTTATCCATAATAATGTTATCATATTTTATAAATTTTTTTAATATTATAATAATAATATTTTGATATAGACTTTTGTTAGACTTTGACTGTGTGTAGATGATTAAACCTTTTGGAATGAATAATAATAATATAATATTTTGATATAGAATCGTCCTATACCTTGACCGTGCCAAGACCATGCGAGGCAATTTGTATTAGTACGGTTCCATACACAGATTGTGAGATATTTCTGTGTCACGATAGCTTGATACATACAACGGAATAACGCAGCATTCCTTCGTCAATAACTTGAACACAAAAAGGTTATATCTGTAGTTCATTTGGTCATCTAAGCTTCCTCTGGCCCGGACTTTGGCAGGTTAAAGTCATAGCAATACTACCTTGAATGCCACAAAGCATATGATACGTAAAAAGTTTATGATCTTCAAAAAAAGGTTTTTTTTTCGATAAATCGATGCAATCTAAATACAAATGGATAAATTAAAATAATTAATTTATAAATTCTATACTGAGATCATCAATATCAACAAGAAACAAATGGATAATTTAATTTAGAGGAGTCTAAACTTTTTACTTTTTTATGGGGATATTTTTCTTTTCATTTTGCCTTAAATCTATTGAAAAATAGCATTATAAAAATAAAATTATTGGAATGTTTATTTTTAAGTTGTTCTTCAATAAGGTGGTCAACTATAACCAGTCTGTTGTGCAGCATTCAATATTGTTACTGTTGGTATATACAATTATATCCTATTATGTATATACCACCTGCTGTAGCATTGAATGTTGCACAGCAAGCTGGTTATTGCTAGTCTTTGGCAATCTGTTCGAAGAAGTTTATCTTATGGCTGTATGCTAAACATTATAAATTTTGGGGATTTTATTCAGTTAATTTTGTTAGAAATCCTGTGAAAAATTGTTGGATCTACTGATTTTGATGGTAAGTTATATGTTTTGATTCTTTTCAGAGGATATTATCGGGTTAATTTTATTCGAAATCTAATGAAAAAATACTGAATCTACAGATTTCAATAATTAAGTTTAAATAATCAGAATAACCCAATTTTTTTTAAAAAACTGAATCCATTTATATATTCATAAATACAATTTAAACAGACTTTATCCATTCCCAAATTCCATTGAAAAACAACATTTCATCGGATTTTCATATTTCAAACTGCCGGATTTTATGATTTTCATATTTCAAACTGACGGATTCCTTTTCGTAGTTAAAATTGATATAGGAAGATTTATTCAACTCTAAATGTTGAATAAAATTATAAAAAATTCATTGTGACATGACGTAAACTTTTCGGGGATAAATCTGTTTTGGTTTTTATGGACAAAAAGTCAAGAAGTAAATGGCATCTGTGTCCTTTATTCTTTATTTTGTTTTCTGGGACAGCGCGCTTCGAATTCACTGCGGTCCTGCCCGGCCCCGCGAGTCCGTTAATCACGCCGTTTACCTTTCTTCCATGAAAACATCGCTTACACAGGTTCTGTGTTCAAGTACAGAAGCCGATGGAATTTGACTGTCAAAAATGTCGTTACTGAACTTTTGGAGGGTTGTCCGGTCAAAAAGGAAAAGCTACGCATTACAGTTAATTTTATATTCATTTTGATCCGTATAGTTATTTTGAAATTCCAATCCTGCTAAAACCCAGAAGATCGGCATTCTCATGTCGGTACTGTCTTCCCATATATTCGCACTCCTCTGTTTTGTTTTCCCTTCTATTTATCAGATTGCAAGATCCTGTGCGCACAGAGATTGAACACACGATATAATGAGGATGAGCTGCAATGGCTGCCGAGTCCTGCGAAAGGGCTGCAGCGAATCCTGCATTCTCAGGTCCTGCCTCCACTGGATAAGCACCGCAGAGGCACAAGCAAACGCCACTATTTTCTTAGCGAAGTTCTATGGGCGTTCTGGGCTGATGAATCTCATTAGAAACGGCCCCGAGCATTTGAGGCCTGGTAATTTTCTCATATTAGCACAAGGTTAGCTAAACCTAAATTTTATCGATATTTATAGACCCGGATCTAAATCCGGACCTCTCTAAATCGTATTGATAGAATAAACCCTTGGATAATATGCAGTTTGATGTTGCAAATTTGTATTGGTTTGAAATTTGTATTGCAAATCAGCTATGTTCACAAACCCATCATAATCCGACCGGATATGCAGCTGTAGATTTCATATTTCAAGTTTTCATGTGTTACCTGACCCAACTTTCTCCCACATGCATCTCTGAATTTCATAAGCATATATCAAACCCGAGTTCAGACCAACCTGCGCTGGTTTTCATATTCGACGATCGATCCACCCTCTAGTGTCAGTCAACTCTTATACTATATGCTTCATAAAAAGTTCACTTATTTCAATTGCAAAATATAGAAGATAAGGAGTACATAATATTCCATAAACCTAGTTTTTGTGGTGGGTGGTGCAGCAATATTCAGGTCTCTTCTATACGAAGCATGCGGCAGGATGGTAAATCCAGTATATGGATCACTAGGCCTTGTGTGGTCGGGGAACTGGGCAGAGTGCCAGGCGGGGGTGGACAGCATCCTGCGGGGATCGTTCCGTGCTGTTCCGCAGGGAAATTTCATATCTCCGGATTGTAAGAGTATCGTGCCGACGGAAGCCACGGCCGTCCACGAGCTGCGGAGGTCAGCGAAGGCCAGAAGCAGATTGAAGGGCGTACCGCATGCGAAACGCAAACGAAGAGAAGGCGAACGTGTACCCAACAGCAATCCTATTCACTTCAGCGGCATATCTGACGATCGGGGTGATGTAACAAACGCCGTACAGGATGCTGCAGACAACATTAAATTTAATGAGGAACGCACAGATAAATATTCCATGATTTTCTCAGAGCAGGAACATGATGAATTCGTTGCTGCTGGTCAAGCACAGATGGAGTATTGCCACGATATGTGTAACTTCAAAACTGGTAAACCTGAAGCTGCATGTAATCCAGTAGGGTTAGAACTTACACTTGGTTCTCGAGGTTCAAATTCGCCTGCGGATAAATTATCAGCTGTATAACTCCGTTGCTGTGAGGCCCATTGCGGTCATTACATGGAGAATTATCTGCCATGAATAACTCTATTTTCTTGCCCAGGTATATAGGGATAACAATGGTTGTGCGTATGAATTTATATAGGAAATATGAACTCTAGATAGATTGCAGAGGTTGGTGGAGCAGCGGAGCTCCGAAGCCAGCCCTGTTTACAGTGTGGAGACTATTAGGAATCTTAGAATCTTAACAGATCGTTATAGAGAAGAGATAGTTATATTTGGGAATTAGCACAGAATGAATTGTTGTTTTTCTTTTGGTACTCAACTTGGACTTGGAGATGATTATTACCAACCTGAAAATCTAAAATAGGTGTAATTCATGACCATGGATGAGGTTTGGGATATTGTAAGATGTGAAAACTATAATAACAAAACATGCTTATTTTGGTTGCCAATGCTATTTTCTTGTTCTTGACCAAGAATAATAATCAAGTCACTTGAGAGCTATTAAGAGACCGATCTTCAAACTAAGGTTATAAATAATTGAATACTTTTACGATCTTCAAAATACCTTATAAATAATTGATTTTTTTGGCTTTACCTCATCAAACTTTTTAAGTCCTGCAATTTCGTCGAACTAAATCATGTTGTCTATGAATTTAAGCTGGATCTCGACTCACTCTACATAATCATAATCAAAGTTAACTTCCAATAATGGTGGTTAGAATCTACATTTTCATAGGTTTCTTTCTATGTGTCACATTTCATATTTTCATGTGATATTTATTCAAAGACAATGCTCAATTAGGTGGACAATATTCTTTCTAACCTACTTTCAATAAGCCATTATTACTGTTATAACTTTATTTTTCAGCCATTATTACAGCTTTATTTCTCACCCTATTATTGTCATAGCTTTATTTCTCACCCTAGAGACACAATGGGGATCTACTAGTGTTATCATGTTGAGACATACAAGGAGCATGTTGCACTATTGGCAAGGTGTGAATGGTTGCTAGCTACATTATCTTTAGTCTGTAATTGTTTCTATGGCCTTCTAGATTCTACTAGTTTTGAGGAGATTAGAGCTAGGTAAGTTGTTTATTTCTCAATATGAGTTTGAGAACTCATATTGGACTCAAAATTCACTAAGTTCTAAAGGTCTACATACATCTCCTAGCATCCTCTATCAATCTATATAAGGCATTCCAAAGGAGAATGGGAGGAAGATTTGAAAGTAAACTTGTGGTACATATTTTCAAAGAGGCTCTTTTACAGTTAGCCTTCACATCAGAGTTGGCCTTGATTGTGTGAGGGATACGAAAGAGTTGGAGTAAGCAGCTAGGAGAGACCTTCAATGGAGACTGAAGGTTAAACACTTAATTGATGTAATGTTTTCTCCACTTGATAATATAGATCTATATGGTTTTCCCCTCCATTGATTATTTATATTCAGTTATGTATGCTTATCAGTATTAGATTTGGTCTTTCTTGAGTCTATTAGGTTAGATTTAACATGTATTTGGCATTCCTATTGCTTGAAGGGATTTGAGATAGGTGTTGTTGTCCTCTCGTGTGTAGGAATCAGGTACTAGGAGCTAGAACTAGATTTTTGGAGTTGCCTCAACCATGATTACAGAGGAACAACTATCAGGAACAAGGTAAGGACCATCTTCACTCCTTTCTTATTGCATGTATTAGGATCAAATACAATAGATATAGAGGAAAACTATATTGTTATCTATCCTAGAGTCTATATCAGATCAAGGGAAGATCCAAGGGAGTGCTCACCTATCCACAAGAGGATTTCTTCATAATAATTTCTCATATTTTAGTGGTAGTGTTCATGATTAGACAACTATAATGAGTGACATAATAGTGAAGTGACATTGATTAATAATAAGCAACATTTAAATTATAACCAATGTAGTTTTATCTTAGCTTCGGATTTATCAAAACTTTCCTAGCTTTTTTAATTTAAAAAGGTTGTCACATTGAGATACTTGATCCCTCTCTACTCGTTATAAATGTGGTGTTAAGATGGATTTACACTC
>JZKD02S1644960.1:88263-122897 GCA_000966675.3 Picea glauca
AAATGTAAAAGAAAAAAAAAAATCCCTAAAAATCAATTATTTAAAAATGATTAGAAAAACAAAGTTTTAAAAAACTTATTTAAAAATACTTGAATTAGTCCAAGTTTTGCAATACTGAAAGGAGTGGTTGCTGCTCCTTTGAGCGGTGAGATTAGGGGCGTCAAGCATAAGTTTTGTGGTGTTTGGGGGGAGGGGCGATATCTAACATCGTCTTTCAAACGTGGCAAAACTTGTGTCTATTTAAATTTTTTTAAACAATTTTTTTTAGTTTTTTAATATTATTAATATTTTTTTTTATATGTTTTTAATGAATTTTTTTAAATTATTATTTTTTAATATCGTTTTTTAAATATTTATTTTTTAAATTTTTTTAATATATATTTTTAAAATTATATATACATATATATATTTTGGTTGTTTGTTTTTTAAAATGATGTTGGTTCTTTTTTTTTTTAATTTAAAATGTTTATTTATTTTATTGAAAAATATAATGATGTTTTTTTTCCTAGTTTGGGATTTCATTTATTATTATTATTTTTTTATTTATGATTTTGTTTGTAGTAGTGTTAGGTTTTTTAGTCATGGTTTCTAAAATGTTACAATTTAAGCTTAGACAAAATAAGGGTTTTACTAATAGTGCCTCTTTTTGATTTCGTAGTTGGTCTTAAGATTTTGGTTTCAAGGGTACCATTTGTCAAGGTAACAATTTCAAAAAACTTGCAATTTTATCCCTAGAAAAAATGGATTGCTACTAGAACCACCACTTTTCAATTTGGGGGGTCGATTTTAAGGTTTTGGTTGTAACCATACTAATTGTCAAGTTTGAAGGTTTCGAAGAAGTTGTAGTTTTAATCTCGAAAAAAAATGGTGCTAATATTCACACTAATTTTGGCACTGGGGGTTGATTTTAAAGTGTTTTTTTCTACAATATTATGACACTGTTAAGGCCATGGTCGCAAAAGGTGGTAAATTTAACCCCCAAAAAATGGTGCTAATAGTAGCACCACTTTTCGAAATGGGAGTAAAAATAGCCACTAATTGTGACTTCTAAAAAAATGAGAAATCTGGAGTGTTCTCATCAAGTTGGTAACTATGTTGCATGGAAAAATGATTGGAAATCACTCCAAAAACATTGTATAAGAAATTAGATGAAAATGATGATCTCACTTGTTAAGCAATTATTTGTAAGAAGACATACAAAGATAGACTTCGAGAAGGTGTTAAATCTATTTCTACATAAGTATTGGTTGGAAAATTCCTATGTTTTGCCAAATTTAAGGGATGCGGTGCAATAACGAATACCAAAAGGTTAGTATGAAAACCATGTGAAACATTTGCTGGAGACAAATCTAATAGAACTATTTAATAAATTCAAAAAGAAAGATTTAATATTGATAACTCAATTAATAGATTCTTGAAATTTAAACCGTGGTACATTAGGTTTGTCACTATCCTGCCATGTGTTGTTGTGATTGCCATGTTGATTTTCAATTGTATTATGACACTTTCCTTGATTCTGGTAAAAATGTCTAGCCAAATTGACCCCCTCCCACAATTCATGGTTTCATATCCCAAATTCTATGAAAAAGAGAAGGTGATAAGTTATTTTACCACAAATAACGTGTTGGTCGAAATAAATGTAATGATTGTAGAAATTTGGCTTTATTCCATTCCAAGTACCTTATTGATATGGATAATCCATCATTACCAAATCTAATATTCAATTGGAAGAGACACAAATATGTCACTCCTGATGTTCCTTCTTATTCAAGTGCTACTACTAAAAATATTTATTTGCAAGAGGATAAAATCCATGTGATAGATTTCTTGAAGAAGTTTGAAAATGAAATTTAAAAATACACCAACCATTCACATAGAGCCAGGTTGCAAGACTTACAATTCAAACAATCTCGTGAAGGCTTTCCACCAGGGAAAATTTTGTAGGTGGTTGATTTTGTAGGAAATTACATATTTGATGCACATATAGAGATACAGAGTGAATACTATCATTTCAACCAAGTGTTTATACTTTTCCATGTTCTATATAAACATGCATGATGCAATGTTGATAATATAGAAAGAACCATTGATAATCATCATGTGATCAAATAATACCATTTCTATATTAGTGATGATTGTACACATGATACACATTTTCCTCACCATTGTTTTGATGTAACTGTATAACTCATTGAAACAATGTGGGGTTGAATTTAATTAACATCGTATATGGTCATATGGTTGTGTGTGTCAATTTAAATCCTCACTATCATTCTTTTGGTTGTGTCACCTTCAAAATAAATCAAACATTAAACATATTTGTAATCTATTTGAGACTGGGGATGGAAAATGAGAGAATGATGATGCAAGGGCATATGTAAAACAATCACTTCAAAGGTGTTAGAAGGACCACTCTATTAACCAATTTGTATTTATTGATCAAATTGTTCAATGGTGTGAATCAAATTTAAAACATGAAAATAATCAACGATCAAACAATGTGCATATGTGTGTATATATATATTTTTGCAAATTTTATTATCTTTATTGAAATTTTATTTTATTATTTTTAGTGATTATTGGAATGTTAGCATGTCTTTAAAACATATTGACCCTTCAAACCTACATATCGTTGAAACCATAAGTTCTTTTGGAATATTGGAATTGAAGATATTGACAGATGAATTCCATATAATACTATCATCGTATATGCGACTAAAGAATTATACTCAATTTTGACAAAAACCTTCCAAAATGTGTTTGCATTTGATAAAAGGAAGCAATCATGTTTTTGTCTAATTTTCACAAAGGACATACAATCCACAAAGATCTATGAAAAAATAATTATCAAATATGTTGAACTTTGGAAACATACATAGATTAATCAAAATGGGAAAATGCCACTTGCAAAGTTGGAAGAGTTGGAATCAGAGGATACTATGGTATTCATTGATGGTGATAGAGTTTTTGATCTCGTTAGAGAAGGTAATATTTTTTATGTGCAATAATTCTTTTATTTAAATGATGTACATTTTTTCGACATTATACATACATATATGCACATTGAAAATGATCTAGCCACTGATAAGGATAAATTTGGCATGGTTTTGTATGTAGGTGATGTTTTCATTGTTATTGCACCAATAAACAATAAAGAGAAATTGAAATATGAGTTTATGCGATATAAATAGAGAAAGTGCAAGTTAATGAAGGACTATGATGATAATAGTTTTACTTATGAACGAAAATATATAATATTAAAAGGATATTTCTTTCAAGAAACCCATGAAATTGAGAACCATGTTAACTTTCAAGACTTTCAGCCAAATGTCATAAGCTTCCAATATAGTCATATGATATACATTGCTTGCATAAGGTTAATAGATGTAAGAACAAAGAAAAAATAAAGTAAAAAGATGGAAAATGACCAAGGTAGATCATGAACGAACAATTAAGGATGACCTTCCATTACGATGTTGTTTCTAAACAACATTTCATTACAATATTTTGGCACTAGGAACATATTACTTGGACTTGGTTGGCTATGTGAAAGTTTGATAGATAGCTTAAATCTATGAATTTCAATGTTTATTACTATCACCTTTGTTTTATTTGCTACTTGTTTTAAGCGAATGCTCTTTGTATATGATGCTTAATTAAATGATCTAAACTATTAGAATTCTCTATGTTTAAAATGGGAATTGTGGCACCTTTTTTTATTGAACATTGTTTTAATGATGATTGGGATTCTACCCAAACTTAGATGGTTTCTTATTACTTGTGTTGATTTATAGAATTAATAATAACATACAAGTTGTTAACTATATAATTTTCTCAACACCAATTGAATAAAAAAAGAAGTAACCTATCCTTGAGGGTGGGTGCAAGCTAATGATGGTCTCCCATGATGCAATAGGGGAAATGAAAACATGGAAAAACATCAATATACTAACTTGGAAGGATTATTCAAGATACTTTTACAATGAATTTGAATACCATGTTAAAATATGAGATGTAGGAAATTGAATTAGCTTTCCAAACATATAATTTTTATTTATAGAATTTGGGAATAACTATGTGAAATTTGAGTTTCTTTAACAATGGTACATGTTAGTTTTCAAGCAAAATATAATGTATATGTTTCTGTTAGTGTAGGTGTTGAGTACCTTAATGATGAAATTTCCTTAAAAAAATGAATAATTGTAGAGAACCCATTGTTCTAGTGCAGGGCATTTTTTCAAAATTTATAATATATATATATATATATATATATATATATTATGAAAGTCATTATACCATTCTGTTGACGTGATCTATATGACTTTGATCAACATCAGGGGTTACCCCTAGTTAGAAGTCCCAATTAGACATCTCAGCGTTTGGAACATGGAACCCATCTAGATTTTGGCACGGTATCCATTTCTAGTTTGTGGTTTACAGATTGTGGACCAGTCCACGAGTGATGGTTTCTACGCTGAAGAATGAAATGAAACTAATCTAAGATGTACGTGTCTAGACGAAACTAAAGGTAACCAAAAAATAATCATAGAACCATACATTCTCTTATCAATGGCTTGGGAAATAGTTCACACAGAGCATAGACAAGAACATTTGTAAATAATTGCAAACTTAGAATAGTCTAGCATTTAAACAATCATTTACAGTCTTATGTTCACAAATTCAGACAAATATTCCCTTGAAGAACATAAATAAAAATGCAACAAACACACATAAGAATAGTTTAAAATGTGAAATACATTCTTACACAACTCTAGTGTTGAGAAACACATAGCAGATTATACCACAACATGTGCAACATAAGAATCTGAGTTCTCTAGAAAATAGCTTTTCCAAACAAGATTCTTCTCATTAAAGTTTCAGTAGTAGTACATAAAATCTCAAAGATCCAAAAACCCCTATGAAATGGGTCCTTTTTGGTTTATATCACTGAGTTTGGCAATTTTTCCTTAGGACTTCTTGGATTCCCCAAGAATCAATTACAAACTCTTCACCTTCCACATATAGTTTCTTTCTAATTTATGAAAAAGAAAAGACGGAATATATGAGTTCAAATTTCATCTTATGTTCCCCCTTTGTCTCTATTTCTTCTTCCTCTTTTCTCTTTTGAGCTTCTCTTTTAGTGACAACTTCATATTCTTTCTTTCTATGTTCAACTTCTGTTGTGTTTGCTTCTTTTTCTCCCTTCTACTTCTATTGTAGTTGTCATTGCTTCATCCGTTGTTGTAGATTGCATTTGTAGGGACACTGTTGTATAACAAAAAATCTTCTTTTTCATGATCTATACTATCTGTATCTATGTAATTGCTTCCTTCACATGCCGTGAAATCAAATTTTTTAGTATGATCGTCTTCCAACGATGGTACCTAGGTGTCATTCATCACAAAAGAGATGAGTTGCGAGAGTAAAAAATAAAAATATACTTTAAAATATACACTTAAACCTATATAATTGAAATGGTAGTTGAGTGAGAATTTCAGAAATGCTTCCCTGAGTTCAATTCCTGGTCCCTCTAATCTTGATTAAAATACTGTGTTATTCAAGTTTCTAGGCTGTTGACAATACACCAATGTTCAATCCTGATAATTGTGACAATTGGTGAGGAATCTCCTAAATCCTATAACTGATAAGTTGTACGTATCAATGATCCAACGATATAAGGAGTATGTGAAATAGGCATAGGAGTCAAAATTTATAGCCAAAATACGATCATTTGTTCCATGGAAAAAGATGCATGAAGAGCCCCTACACATGGTGTATCAGCCTAAAAAGAAGATATTGTGACGATGTGTTGGCTAGAGAAACAAATTCCCTGCCAGTGTATTTATAGTTGATGTAGATTTGAAATGCGTAAATGGCTCTGATACATAGTATATCGACAATCATAAGGGATCGAGAAAATTGTGCAAGCTCACCAATGAGGAGTCATCAATATGGAAGAGGAATTTTTTCTTTTAATTATTAAACCACATTTAAGAAAGGGTTTGTACAATTAATTAATTAGTTGTGACCCCACCTCACCTTTTAAGAAATATCCATGTTTGGATGGGGTCAAATGACTTATGGGCTATGCCCCCCTCTCCTCTTCCACCCTATCTTCACGTCCCTTATGCCCACTTACACCACATGAGGTAGTGGTATATAATAATAAAAATGGGTTAAACAAGTGATTAAGGAGGGGGTCGCATGGGTGGTGGCGTGCCCCCATCCACCTTAGTCTTTTGTCCTTTGAGCCCCTCATACCCACGTACTATGAAAACCTTCGTTTCAAATATAATATGGCATATCGTGTTGGAAATCATATCTCATGGCCGGTATGGCGGAGGTGAAAAGCTATCCCATGGCCGATATGGCGGAGGTGAAATGCTATTAGATGGAGAGCTAAAACACTATTCGATGGTCGGTGGAGCGGGTTGAAGATCACATTTTTTTTTGGCCAATGCATGAGTTAGAGGCTGTAACGTATGGTTAGAATCTGATTTAAATATTGTGTTATGTCGAATGGACCATGTGTTGTGGCGCTCCTCCATAGACCTCACACTTACACGCTTCTTCCTAAATGTTTCACTACATACGTGTTGTGCCTTCAAGTCCATTTGAATAATGAAACCCCCTTTCTTCTTTTTATTTATATTTAAGTTTGTTTTAAAAATTTTATTTAGATTTAAATTAATTCAACATATTTTATACTTAAAAATATTTTCTATTCAAATTTTATTTATTTATTTTTTATTTTTAAAAATATAATATTGTGTGTTGGTGTGAATTAAAGACGCTTAACAATGTTTAAAAGCGGGTTAGGTGCAACCTGTCTTGACTTCGAAGGTTCATAATTTACTCATACGATGTCTGATTGAAGTGCCATTTTTTGTGGTGCGGAGAGCACAAGGAGAGGTTTCTAGTGATACAAATTACCACTTAATTCAATATTTTTAGTGGTTTCATGGTTAGCGAGGCTTACTTGGTGGAAAATCCTCAATGATCGTTTTGGCACTTCTGGACCTCATATTTCAATTCTATCAGTGGCATTAGATTCATAATCCTGCAAAACATATAGTGGGCCTATTTCAGAGGTGAAAAATATGCTTTGACCAGTACCCAAAATGACGAAAAAAACATTTTTTAATAAAAGTTAGAGCCCCGTCCTCTCTATTACTTCACCCAAATCCAGTTCCATCAATTCCTGCAACATTTGTGTTATATAGGATTTCAATCTATCCATTGGAACTGAGGTCATCCATCAGTGATTGAGATATATTATCCCGTGAAAAAAAACAACGGACATTTGGAACACCTGATACTGATTATGTGTTGGTAGTACCGATTCTTCTTTGAGATGTAATTCAAAGCCAACCTATGTCTTGTAGATGTTGCAATTAACCCTCCTGGAAATAAATAAAACTTTCATGATTATGGTTAGTCATAGAATCAAGAGGCACAAAACATACATGCATATACGATACACATGATGAAAGATGCCAGCAACACAAAAAAATTTGTTACGATTATTATCATACTCAATCATGACTGCAACATGACGTCAATCAAATCAATTATTCAGTCAGATACATAATGCTTAATCGTTGAAAATCAAAAGAACCTGATTAATGGGTGCAACAAAAAGGATCTGAGTTGGAAGAATTTAGGAGAGGCCTCAAGATGCAAGTGTCTCGTCGATACGGTCTATGTTGGTGAGAAAAGAAAGGTCCTTGCCAATACACTCTTTGCCGATGAGGGACATAAATCTTATGTTGACGTATTGGTGCAAGAAGAGGATTCTGCACTGATGAGCATTGTATAGACAAGAAATAGGGATTCTTGGCCAATGTGTTGGTGGTCAGAAGATGTTTCACCATCGGTGTGTCGACGATTGGAAGATGTTTCGCCTCCACTAAGAAGAAGAAAACATTATTTTTTTTTAAGCGTTTGAAAGACATTATAATGTCATTAGAATAGGGAGTTGTTCCTGATATAGGTTGTATTGGCGGAATATAATGATGATTCTTGTCTATTGTATCAACAAACAATAGTGATTCCTCACTGATACAACATGTATTGTCGGGTGATGGTGATCTTCAAACTTTTCAGTGAGTAAGTTTAGAAGTTAAGAAAATGAAGTTGGAGCTTCGAAACTTACAAACAAAAGATTCTAAGGTTTCTAATGGAAAGAAACTCTAAAGGGGGCCCTATTTCTTAACTTTTAATGAATGGGTTCAATGTTGAAGTTAAGAAATTAAGAGAGGGTGTTGCTATTGACTCAACAATTGGTGACACATTGGATGAAGCCAAAATCTCTACTAGTCTTCCCTAACTTATGAGTATAAAATGAACAAGGTTGTGTTCTTACTTTGAGGATCATTCTGGAATAAATGTTCATTAAGTACCTGAAATGTTTCATTGTGGTGGGCTCACTAGTGATGCTTGCATCTCAATTAGTAGGACTCGTTTGTTGTAATAGAAGGACGTATGATGATGAAGTTTATTTCCTTAAACTACGTCGAAGATCCAGGTTGATATATTCATCATAGGGATGATATACGTTTGAGAAATATAAAAAGGTTTTCACTAGGTGCATACATATTATCCCTCAGGTGTTGCTCCACTGCTCCCAAGCATCCATAGTCCTTCCTGATTTATTTAGTATATGATTAGTATACGATAGATGGAGAAAGCAATGACCTTCTTTATTTTCCTCTCATTTACTTTGGCCCGAGAGGGGGTGACTGCTAGCCATTAGGATTTTCCTTCTATATCTGTTGCACCTGGGTAAGTAAAGTTATCCCTTTTTCTTTTCAGCCTTTATGCTTCGACACTTCACCCTTCATGTGAGAAGCTACTTAGTGTGTGGGTGGTTCCCTTGTTAGGTGGGATCTTCTCACTAGCCAAAATGAAAGAATAATCATTGATTAACCACTTGTTAGGTCATGTTCTAATTGTCGTCACAATATTCCAAAATAATCTTGAATCATCTTCAATAGGTCCTCCAATTCATATCATGAGATGGGAAAGAGATGCAAGCCGATTTGGGCATGTTTCCAGTGCAATGATGATGCCTAGATAAGACAAATGGATTTGAGATATATCATCAAACACATTCAAGGATTTCAAAATGAACTAGAAGATAAATTTTCTTCAGAGTAAGAAACATAGTGAAATAAACTTTGCAGTCACCTCTAGAATTAGAAGATAAAACTCTGTTCAAAACCTGATACAACTTAGAGATAAAACCTTTAGTCAATGATGATTAAGGATAAGCGGTTAGCAAGAAATATTATATTGAAAATTAATCATGAATGTTAGTGTTTCGTACAACATAAAAATGTTCATGCATCCATCACGTCAAGTAATTTTGCAGTCTCTTGAAAATACTAATCCCTATGAAAGCCTATAGCCATAGAATTTTGTATGAATTGGCTTTGACACTAGGTTGGATGAGAAATACATCTCACATACTATTTTCTAAATCTTGTTATCTCATCTTTATGGCCTTGTGATTCAAGAAGTAAAGACTAGAAAGAGCTTCCTTTTCTACTAATGTAATTATTTTTCTCTAGTATTGTGGTATCCCAGATATGTGATCACTCCCTAGCTCTCCAAGTCTGGAAACCTATTCTGAAGCATGAACATAGTCACCTCATCAACTAGTTCAAATTGAGTGTGTGATATCAACTAGGAACTTGTACCTATATGAGAAAACCATTCAAGACATAAGATCAATTTTATCCAAAATTTCTCAAGAATAAACATGTTCAAAACAATGATGTGTGAATAATTGAAATTATAATCCCTAAAACAAGTTCTTGAATAACGTTCCTAGGTGATGTGTTCCATGATCATGTCAATTTTTTTTGAATCCTTTGTTTTCTCAAAATGTGCCTTCCTCTTTAGGTGATCAGGAATATTCAATGATTGAGATCTGCACATAGGTGTAAAACAAAGGTAAGCCTATATCATCATTAAAAAGAAACATTATCAAGTCTGACTAAAAAGCAACATTGACTAAGATAATTTCCTCCCAGAAAATGCATTCATTGAGATCTTATGAAATAAACCAAAACTAAAGACTATATCAAAGATAGCATGGAACACTAAGCCAAAAGGTAATTCTTTGAATAAATGAGGAACCATACCTACCGGAACACATTAAGTCCATTTTTAAAATCTTAGCAATTTTATTTTGCCAAGACCCTAGTAGTAAAAATGGAGTCAACTACCTTGAGTCTTCTTTGGTAGGTGGAAGTTCCCTTTCTAGCAACAAGTGACTCTAGTTGTGATGATAAATAGGTTTTCCTTGAAGTAGTGCATTTTGATTCTTTTTCCCAACTAAGTATGATCAAAACAAAGTTGTTGCTAACAACTCTTCTATTATATCTTCTGTAACATCCCTGTTTCCCCCAGCTTCAAATTAATCATAATTAGTAATCACCACGCAATGGCATGAAAATATTGTAAATGTATTCCTGCTTAATTGAAAATGCCAACAACTAACTATGGGGGTGAAGCTTTGAGTATTGGCCATGATACCACTAGAGGAAAGAGTGAGGAAACCTAGAGAGGGGGCTCATCATGCTAAGATGACCTAGCCCTCTTTGTTTAATGTATTTGAATTGGAAATATTCAGTTATTTCCCTTAGCTTTGATTTCAAGACAAAACCAATTAATGAGAAGAGGGTTGGTAGTTGAACAACCAACCACCCTCAATGAATGGAGATATGGAGGGATTCTCGAGGTGACATAATTTGTTATCTAGAGGACAATAGGAAGGAACATCAGAGTCCCCATGATTGACCTACGATCTCCCTTATGACATAAGAAACAGGGTACAGGTTGAGAACCTTCCCATGGAAGGAGAAGAGAGAAACGAGGCATACGCACAGGGGAGAGAACTTGAGAGGATTTTTGGAGAGGGGATAAAGAAGAAAAGGGAAAGAGAGGCCCAAATGTGGGCATAGATACATGAGTCTCAAGAAATATTTGGTTACAGGGGTAGTAGAAATCCTAGATCCCAACCTGAGATGAGAAGGTCATGAGCTTGATGCTGGAGAGAATCTGATAAACCTTGTAAAGGCCTGGGCTAGGTGGGTACCTGAAAATATTGACTAAGAGTGGTATGAAGGAGAATAACCTTCACCTAACAATCTCCCTAAGAACCAAAGAGATATTTCCTTGGTGGTATCATGTCTTGGAACGGGGGTGGATAGAGGGCAGAGAATCGTTGCATCTGAGTCTATGGTGGGGTGGAAGGGAGAACATCCATAGTCAGTTGGTTGGTTATCAACTTTAACAGATAAATATTTTTGAACTTTGTGTATTGAATGTAATTTATGACTAAATTTTTTTAGTTGTCTCAAGGATGTGCATTCTTGATTGACGATTAGATTGGTGGATCGCTTGTATGTTGTGCATTCTAGCAATTGCGAAATTATATGGTTATGGGCATGCTTGTGCATGTGAATTCTTGAGCCTTGTATCGACTCTAGTTGAATGAATGAAACTGTAACCTTGATAACTGTGCACACAATTATAGTTATACCTATATCTATATACACACACACACACACACACATATAGAGGAACTCAAGTTTTGCAGTGTTTGGATACCTACAACAAATGTACCTTTCAAGATAAGAGGAAATAGAGAACACTTGTATGTCGCAGTGCTTGGATGTATACACCTGTGCATCGAAGTGTTTGGTTTTCTTGTGATAGATGTATTTTCTGGAATGAAACAAATTAGAGGTATCTTGCATAGGAAAAGGGGTGCCTTGGACCCGAGTGAGTATTTTTTAAACTCACCAAGTCTTGAAAAGACTTAGTGAAACCCTGCAAAATTGACTAAGTACTGGACCAGACTATCAAGCCTGCATAAAGGCTCTTGTTTTTCCTAGAAGATTGTAACTGTTGATTTGGAAAAGAAGTTAGATATGGGCCCTCCATTTGATCTGGGGTGATATGTAGTCTCGATTGTTGATTTGGCGGCGTGGAGAGATCTTGACCCTCCATTGTAGCAGGTTTTGACGCCTGTAGAGGGTATACCCTGAATCAATGAGGGTCGTTGATCCATCAGAGGTATCTGTAGAATATGTGAACCATTAGATTCGTGGTGGTGGATGCGGTTGGAGATCGTGGGCATATAAGACCCAGTACCATCATGAATGTTGGATTTGGCACAATGATCTGATCTTAGCCGTAGATCCTAAGGGGAGTGTTATTAGAATCCCCTAGTAGGAGTAACCTTGGACAATGAAGTGGAGACACCCCGATGGAAGAGTCTAAGGGAAATTCTGGGTCATTTATTGGTGGATAGCCTAGGGATGACCTCCACCGTAGATTGTCATGGGTATCGTTTAAGAGAAAGAGTAAGAGGAGTGATGTCAATATGATGTGTCATGCTAACCTGGAATGCCAATGTGTCCAAATATTGATAGGTGTCATCCTGTGATTGGCGACAAGTAATTGGCTAGTGGCGTGAGCAGGGGCCCTAATCGAGGGGATCAAATTTTTCTCAAAAATAAAAGTGCTCGGAATCACTTTAAAATGGACATGTGCATATGCCTTGTCGTTACGAACCCACACAAATTGAACGGGCTAAAAAATATGTCGTATGAGAAAGATATCTCATTTTGTTCATTTTTCCAAACAAGCAAAATTTTGCTGACTGTACAGTTCGTACAGTGATGATGTGGCAGTTGACTGTAAATTTCATACGGTTGTATAGGTGATGTGGCAGTGATGCGTTGGTAGTTAAGTGGACCTATATGTTGGTGACATGTGGGAGGTGACGTGGAAATGATGCATTGGAAGACAGGTGGACGAACCTGGTGTTGACACGTGTCATCATCTTAGCAAGTGGTATGGTGCCACGTGGCCCAGTCACGGGTTGCCACGTGGGACCCCTGTTGTGGTTGGTAGTGGTAAAATTATAAGACTCCATAGGAGTCGAACCCATGACCTCCGGGCCAGGCAGAATGACTTGGTAGGGCTGGGCTACCAGTCCACCCACGTGGTATTTCTTACCCCTATACTTGTTAACATGTATTTGAAGTTGCAATAATGGAAGGTTGGCAAAGTTAAGGGCTAGGGCCCTGACGCATAGCACCATACAACCACATTATAGAACCACAACCGTTGCAATGGTTAGCGCTTAGCCTGCGATTTCATACCACACCACACGTCCACACCGTTTAACCAGTGGTGCGGAAGACTGTTCACACTTCATCGTTGGCGTGGGGGTTGAGCTCCGGTGCTATCCCGGAAGGTGCATAAGTTTTACACATATAACCATTCCACTAGACCGAAACCTTTATACTTGGTGCACACGATTAATAGCTTGATTCTTAGCCCCACAGGTGCGGGTTTTAAGCCATATGGCCACCCCATAGGACCGTTGGTGAATTTTTGGGCATGGTTAGCCATGAAGCCCGAATTAGGCACTGGGACATGGCCACCTGCCCCCCATGTGATCTACACCTCCTTCCAAAGGGTCTCGTTAACTATTCAACAATTTGCCCCAATTTGCAGAGTTCACGTGTGTGCTGGGTTTTAGGCCCAATAACGCTGCGAGAGCTAGGTTGGTTATTCACAGGTGGGTTTTGGTGAGCAGGTACAACAAGTTTGAAGGGGAAAACTTCCAGGAGGTGTAACATCTTCATTGTTTTGCCAAAGAAGGTGCCGAAAAATCCTAGCTAGGGGTTTTTGGACATTCTGAAGCCATTGGATCCATCTATTTTGTATTTTGAGCACTATAAGATCACTTTTGTAAGAATAATGAAAATGATCCAAGGGAAGATGGACCAAGAGATGTAGCCCAAGAGAGGGGTGAACTCCTTTATTATTTGTTGTGTTATGTGTTCATTATTGATGGTTTTTATCTATCTGATATGCTGCTCCTGTTAAATTAAAACTGATTGAATTTATGTGTTAGTAACTTGATCCAATTACCCAAACACATACCATTTTACACTTGCAATTTAAAGAGACAAGACTTCTTCATTTTAAATATCTATTGGAAACAAATTCATTCCATTTTTAGATCATTTGATATCAAAGCTTTGGTTTTTGAAGGTTTGATTGTTTGCAAGTTGTTTTTGTTTTTCTAATGCTTACAAGGTTGAATGTCACAAGAGGAGAAGGTCAACTTGTAGAGCCAAGCTCTCAGCCGTGAAGAAGGAGAACTATCAAATAACCTCAAACTTCAAGGAGATATTCACCAAGTATGGTTCATGAGGAGAGCCATGGAAATCTTCCTTTAGAAGACGAAAACTTCAAAAAATCTTTCTATGATATGACTGAGATGGTCAAAGTTTTATTTGAAGAAAGAAATGCAATATTGCAAGGTGAAATCTCCAACCCTCCAAAGGGAAATGGAGACAGTGGTGATAAAACTTCAAAGGGAAATGGAGGGAATGGTGATTTTCCACCTCCTTCACCTCCATATTCCACCTCTCCCACCATTTCACAACCACCTCCAAATTCTCCAAAAGGACATGGTAAAACTCCTTTACAAACTCCTTTTCTTAAGCTTGATATTAAGTTTGAATTGCCAATGTGCAATGGAGAAGTAAATGCCGAAAAACTATATAACTGGATTCGTCAGATTGAAGTGTATTGTAGGATACAAAGAATCACAAATGATGAGACTAAGATTCAACTTGATTCTTTAAGATTGGACAATGCAACACTCATTTGTTGGGAAGCCAAAACTCAAGAGGACATGAAGAAACATGGTAAAGTTGTATACTCTTGGAATGATTTTATTGTTGGAATTAAAAGACAATTTTATCCATTAGCATACATGAAGAAACCTATTATGGATTGCCATAACTTTAGGCAAGCCAAAGGGAAAGATGTGCAACATTTCACTCAAGAATTTAGGAGAAGAGCTTTGGTTTTGGGTATATATTTTTCTTCTCAAGAAACTGTTGGCATTGGAAGTCACTCCTGGATTGCAGCAGGAGTAGAGCTCGACGCCCATCAGTTTATGTCACGATTTGTTTATAGAGGGTGATCAAGTGGAAGAAAACTCGGAACAATATCGTTCTAATTCCGAAACTAGGCTGGACATGCACAGGTAGGTGAGGTCTTAGTTAAACTTCAGATAGTGAGTTGTAGTAAGGGTGAATAGGAGGAAGAATTCTGTAAGGAAAAGATGAGGGTTGTTGTAGGCATCGAGCTTCTGACAACCCGTAGAAGAAAAAATTGAACGTAAAGAATTTCTTACGCTCAAATGTAGGCAACACTGGATAATATAACGTTGCTACAATAAATCCTTTATCTTAACACAGTCACAGTAATTCACGCAAATCAGTCGATCATGAACTCTCTCAGTATGAGATGAAACTAGATGGGATAAGAAAGTTGTCTGTTATAAAACAAGAAATCTCACATATAGATACATAACCAGAGAACTAGAGCATCTATTAAAAATTTATATTGGGAGCTTTTCTCTACCATTGATCCTTACAAAAATAGAGAAATTGAGTATATATACCTAGAAAAATTCGCCCAACAGAGGCGTTCTTGAACCTCCAAGGTGTGGCGTCTTTTCAGTCAAACTTGGACAGAAATCCTTCGTTATATGACACCTGAACTCAGCATGGCTCTTGCAGGGGGGGGGCACCTTCACACAAGGGTACCATGGGCTGATTGCTCCAGGCCTCCCATAACTTCCATTTATGGCTCAAGATGAGGTTTCACCTACCTGCTCGATTTTCATTAACTGATTCCCCAGGGAGTGGCCGAGACGATACCCTTAGGAGAAGACCACGTGCGTGCTCCCTAAGGCTCGGAGGCTAGCCTACCTTTCTTCTGGAATCGCCATCAATGTAACCTAGGGCCATGATCTAGCACCTCTCTCAAGGGTGCTTCGACATTTCTTCTTTCGGGGATTTCTACTTCCCCTACCTTCAAATTTCCTGGTGCCCAATCTCGTGAAACAACCCTCCAGGATCAACGGTTGGATCGGCTCTAAAAATGACGGCCATGATCATTTTTTCTTGAACGTATTGGCTCCACGTCCCTTCATCTACTTTGTCCCTTTTCCATAAGACCCAGTGCTATGACCGTGGGCCAGCACCCAGAGGCGCCTTCTGCACTTCACGTTTCATGGCTGGGAGGGAGCTGATCCTTGTTCTTCAAAGTCATGATGGGTGAAGTGGTGATAGCACCCAATCGTGGGCCATGTGTCCCTCTTTTATAGGACGACCCTGAACTTCTTCGGCGATACTGTGGGATCGAATCCTGGACGCCTTCGACACTTCGCGTTTCATGGATGGGAGGGATCTGATCCTTGCTCTTCAAAGTCATGATGGGAGAAGTGGCGATAGAGCCCAATCGTGCACCACATGTCCCTCCTTGATTGGACGACCTTGAACTTCTTCGTCGATACTGTGGGCCTGAATCTTGGACACCTTCGACACTTCGCGTTTCGTGGATGGGAGGGAGCTAATCCTTGCTCTTCAAAGTCATGATGGGTGAAGTGGCGATAGATCCCAATCATGTGCCATGTGTCCCTCCTTGATCGGACGACCTTGAACTTCTTCAGTGATACTGTGGGCTCAAATCCTAGATGCTTTCGACACTTCGCATTTCGGGGATCCCAACTGCAGAGAAAAAGTGCTTCAAGGTCACGATGGGCGAAGCTGTGATAGAGCCCGATCGTGCGCCACGTGCTCCTCCGGGATGGATGGCCTGGATCATTTTGACGAGATTGCGGGCCCAATTCTTGTGCTAAACATGGCATAATTCCGTCGGCTGCAAATATCCACCGACCGACGATCTGCTCCATCCATCGATCCTCACCGTCGGGCACTGGGTCGTGCGTCTGCTAACATTTTAAGCCCGAAATTGAGATTTTATGCACTGCATGGTGTGCTCATGGCCAAATCCTTGGAAAAAATGCCTTTATGGGACTTTTAGGCCTACTTCTTCACAGCTCGGGCTATGGGCTCAAAGGAGAGAAAACAACCCACTCCTCTTAACAAGAATTAATGTTAACAGAAACTTTACTCAAATACATTGGAGGTTTGCATAGCTACTTGAGGCATACAATACTTATGTTTAACCCTTCAAACATATATGAATTATGTGTGCAAGATACTCATTTAGAGGAAAGAGGAAGGAATGAACCTCAAGAGGGAAGCAAGAAGTTTTTTAATGGAGACAACGGAAAGAGGAATTTTGAAGGAAATGGAAAGAAAAATGATTCTGTCAAGAAAGAGAGAGAGAAACTGTAATATTCCAGATATAGAAATCATGTAGAACAAAAATAAAATGATAGAAATGGTAGATGAATAACAATATAACCAGAAAAACACCACAATAATACGGAAATGATAACATAATAACACCAGAAAGAGCACTTCGATTACTGAGAGAAATTTTCACTTGCCTCTTTGAGGGGGAAACCCAAGACAATAATATCCAATAATATCCAAGACAAAGTTCTCATACCCTCGACTCCTATTTATACTAAATATGTTTATCAAAAGAACCATCGAGAGGAAGATCCTTCAAGAAGCGAAAGATTCTATTAGGTCTTCTTACATTTGAATTATTCTTCCTTATTGCTAGGCCTTATTAATATTTACCTTAATTACATTGGAATATAATATTCTACCTTTGTGAGGGGTTAGGTCCTTAACATGTCCTCCCCCTTAAAAAAAACCTTGTCCTCAAGGCTTGAGATGTGGAAATTGTTGCAGAATGGTAGCTGGTTCCCAAGTGGCATCTTTTAGGTTTGTATCTTTCCGCTGGACTAACACTTCCTTGATGGTTCGTTGATGTAGGTGACGCTCACATTGGTCCAAAACTTCTTGTGGTTGTAGCCAAATGGAGCCTTCTTCGTCCAACTCAGGAAGGTTGGTTTGAGTTTGGCACTTAGTTTTAATCACCTTCTTTAAGCATGAAACATGAAAAACAAGATGTATCTTAGAATGACCGGGCAAAGCTAACTGATAGGCCACCTATCCCACATGCTTGAGAATGGTATAAGGACCATAAAATTTGGGCACTAGTTTCTAACAATGGTCAGCCTTGAGGGAATTTTTCTTGTAAGGTTGCAGTGGAAGAAACACCTGATCTCCTTCTGAAAATTGACGTTCAGAGCGACCTTGATTTGCTTGTTTCTTCATGTGATTTTGGGCCATGAACAAATTCTCTTTGAGGGTATGAATAATATCCTCTCAAACTGTAAGCATTTGGTCAACCGCCTGGACCTTCGAGACACCTGGTAAATATGAGAGAACTGAAGGTGAATTTTGGCCAGATACTACTTCAAAAGGAGTCATGTGGGTAGATGTATGGTATGAAGTGTTGTACCACCATTCAATTAGTGGTAGCCATTAAATCCATTGATTTTTCTTTTCCAATGAAAAACACCTCAAATATGTTTCCAAACACTTTTTGACAACTTCAGTTTGACCATCAGTCTGGGGATGATAAGATGTGTTGATATGCAATTGGATGCCTTGTAGCTTGAACATTTCCTGCCAAAAATTTCTGGTGAAAGTTGGGTCGTGATCAGAAATAATATAATGCAGCATGCCATGAAGCTTGAAGACCTGATCCATGAAAAGTTGAGACACTGTGGATGTTGTAAATGGGTGTTGAAGAGAACATAAATGAGCATATTTGGAAAGGTGATCAACTACCACCCTGATGACTGATTTATTTCCCGATTTAGGTAAGCCTACATTAAAATCCATAGAGATATCTCGACAAATAGCAGGTGGAATCGAAAGCGGTTGTAGTGTGCCAAGAGATTTGACTGTTTCTCCCTTGTTTCATTGACACACATTACATTCAGCCACAAAATTATGAACGTCCTGTTTCATACCATCCTAGAAAAAAGAAGTTTTGACTCTGTCATAGGTTTTGGTAAACCTGTAGTGCCCAGCTGTGGGTGTAGCATGAAGCTCATAAAGTACCGTGGATTTAAGTTTTGATTGTTTACTTAAATACATATGGAATTTGTATTGAAGCTCATCATGGAGCCAAGAGCACCCTGGGGAAATCGGAGAATTGGACTGCAATTGTTGTATCAGATGCGAACTTTTGGGACCGTGTAGCCATTCCCAACGACTAGCTTGGAGCCAATCTGGTACAATGAAGGAGAGAGAAAAAAGGGACCCTTCATCTTCATATTTTTGGGAAAGTGCATCCACAACCACATTGTATTTGTATTTCTTTTAAATGATCTCATAATCATATCCAAGGAGCTTAGTCACCCCTTTTTGTTTCTCTGGGGAGGAAATGTGTTGTTCCAGAAAGTACTTGAGGCTTTGATGATCTGTCTTAATTTGGAAGTGTTGCCCCAATAGATAAGGGTGCTAAATATCAATGACATGAAGAATAGCCAAAATTTCCTTTTCATAGATAGATTTTCCCAAATTTCATTTAGACAGTTGTTGTTGGTAAAGGCCAAAGGCCGACCCTATTTCATAAGGACAATGCCAATTCCTTTCCTTGAAGCGTCACATTCCAGGACAAAGGTCTTTGTGAAATCAGGAAGGGCCAGGAATAGAGTGGTGCACATGGCCATATTCAAGGTTTGAAAAGCCTAAGTAGCTGCTGGAGTCCAAGTGAAGGAATTCTTTTCAAGGAATGCAGTGAAAGGTGCCGCAATATTTCCATAATTCTTAACAAACTTGCGATAATAACCTGTTAAGCCCAGAAATCCACGCAATATTTTGAGAGTCTTTGGGTGAGGCAAATATTACATAGCTTCAATCTTTTTAGGATCCACCCTGACACCGTCCTTGCCAACAAGATGACCCAAGTACTAGACTTCCGAGGCGCCAAAAGCACATTTAGATTTTTTCAGGAAAAGTTGGTGTTGAGAGAGTAGATGGAGAACTCGATCCACATGAGAAAGATGGTCTGTCTAGGTTTTTATATAGATGAGGATATCATCAAATAAAACTAAGACAAAATGACAGAGAAAAGGACAGAAGACATGATTCATGAGGCTTTGGAAAGTGGAGGGAGCATTACACAAGCCAAAGGGCATGACCAAAAGCTCATAGTGGCCCTCATGAGTTCTAAAGGAACTCTTAGGAATGTCTGCCTTTTTCATACAAATCTAGTGTAGCCAGAATGAAGATCAAGTTTAGTAAAGAACTGGGTGCCACTCAATTCATCCAAGAGGTCATCAATGTCAGGAATGGGAAATTTGTCTTTAATGGTGAGTTTGTTGAGGGCTCAGAAGTTAGGACACATGCACCAAGAACATTCTTTATTCAGGACCATGACCATAGGAGAAGAGTAGGGGCTCGTACTAGGGAGGATAACACCTGCGTTAAGCAGTTCTTGAACCATATTCTCAATTTCATTTTTTGGGGAAAAAGGGTGACGATAAGGATGAATATGGGGAGGAAGACTTCCTATGGCAAGGGGAATGGAATGATAATGAACACTAAGGGAAGGAGGGAGTCCCCAGGGAGTGGAAAAAACCACTTGATGTTTAGAGAGGATGGATTGGAGGTCCTGTGGCATAGACGATGTCTCAGTTTCTTGTATGGCATGGAGTTGGGAAATAATGCCAGAATGACCTTTTTTGAGTAGATTTTCCATGCGATGGGAACTAATGATCTCAAGGGAATCGACGGTGATGCCTTGGAACTTATATTTTTGGCCCTCCTGGTCGAATTGCATGGTTAAGTCCTTAAAATCCATGATAATGGGACCCAAAGTCCTTAGCCATTCTGCACCCAACACAATGTCACAACCACCCATGTTGATGGAAAACAAATGATGTTTAAGGTGGTAGTCACCAATTTGGAGACACACATTTTCACAACGCCCTCCACATTTCATGGACCCGCCATTGACAATTGTGATTTGAAAATTATTGACTGCACAAATATAGAAATTACTTTCTTGGGCAATGTGACGATGAATAAAATTATGGGTGCTTCCACTATCAACAAGAATGATGACCTTCCTATGCTTGATGTGGCCAATTAGCTTGAGGCTTCAGGGAGCATAGAAGCCAATGAGAGCATTTAGGGAAATGACTAGTTCTACTTCAGGATGGTCTGATGGAGGGTTTATGTCAGTGGGTTCAGGTGACCCAGACATAAGGGAAGCTTCAACATCCTCTTCTGAAACATCCTCCGAGATGGCCATAAAAATATTTTGTTCCTTACACTTGTGTCTTGAAAAATATTTGTCATCACAATTATAACAAAGGCCTTTGAGTTGGCATTCATCCATTTTGGCCCTGGCCAATTTTTGGATCTTTAGTGGGGTAGAAGGAGGAGTGGGAGTTATTGGTTTAAAGCAGGGAATAAAAGAGGGTTTTTAGTTTTGAGAAGAGACAAACTATTGTGCTTCCTTAGCTGTTTTAGTAGCATCCACCCAACTCTAAGGTCGAGCCATGAGGACATGGGCATGAATCTCATCCTTGAGGCCACTGATAAAACATTCTTGGAAAAAAGCATTAGACATTCCCTCTGTACGAAAATCCAGTCGCTCAAAAGAAGCTATAAATTCTTCCACTGCGCCAGATTGTTTCAACTTTTTTAAACGACCTAAATGGTTGGTGTCAGTGTCAAATCATTCATAAAGATCTGCCACAAAGTGTGTCCAAGTAACATACCCTTGATGGGTAGTTTTTCTCCATTGCTTCCATTGCCAACGTTGTTGATCTAGATGGAGAACACCATACCGGAGTTTGGCCAAGTCATATGTAATGCCATAGAAAGAGAAATAATGTTCCATTTGAGTTACCCAACCAGTGGGATCCAATCCATCAAATTTTGTCACATCCACACATGAAAGGCATAGGTCACACTGAATGTGATGGGGGTTAAAATTATGGGAATGAGAGGAAGTTTCAGCTTTGGTATGCAAAGGTGGGTCAGATAAAGGGGGATCTGCAGGGATATGCATCTTGGTGGAGATCATCGAAGTTACAGAGTCAAGATGGGTAGTAATGTCTTGTTTGAGGTCTTCTTTGAGTTCCTCAATTGAGGCGACGATGGAGTAATGCATGTTTTTCTTGATGGTGGAAATATTATTACTGAGATGTCTCACTTCTTGTTGGCTCTTTGTGAAATTAGATTGCTAGGTATTGAAGGGAGCTTCCAAGTCTTAGCTACGGGCATGGGCCATAATGATGAGGGAACCGAAAAGGGGCGGGTGGGGTCAATAATTTGATGAAAAATAATAGGTATGAATGTGATAAGGGCGAAGAGATAAATCCAATGGAATAGGTCTCAAATAATGGTGCAACAAAATCCAGAATTTTTTATTTTTCATTTTTTTTTACACCTACGAAGTTATACTCTGGTTTGAAGAATACTGTAGTGATGAAATGCCCAAATTATTAATCAAGAATAAATGTGTAGTGATTTGGCAACTTGAACACAGTTGCCTGGCAATAGATCTTGTTTGTTTTGTTTTTTGTTTCCGTCCCCAAAGGCTAGGTATTCAAGGGTTCTACAGACAAGGGTTTGCCTTGTGCTATAGCTCTCTGATATATGTGTGAGGTCCAATAGTAGTACTCGCCCCAATATCTCAGGGCACCAACTAAGGAGGCTAGACCGTGCCCTTAGCCGTACTACCCGTCTACCCAGGTACTAGAGAGTATCTTTCCGAGTGTTTTTCTCAGTGACACTATAGAAATTAGGCGGCTGATCGGTTTATCTAAAGAGGGCTTCAGGAAATCTAGGTCGATCCGTATACAGGTGTTGTCTGATGCGCTACCACTCGAAGGGGTAACAACAAGGGTTACAAGGGTGGCCAACATATGTGCTCTTAAGTACCACTTGTATTTCTTGCGTGTATGAATCCCCGACCACAGGTTTATGAGCATAACGCCAGATCTTTGTAGCTTAAAGATGTCGGAATATGTCTCTACCCTGAAAAAAAATTTACCCACAATTTTCTGCCGAGGAAAGTGCTCTGATACCACTTGTAATATTCCAGATATAAAAGTATGCAGAACAAAAATAATATGCTAGAAATGGAAGATGAACAACAATATAACCAGAACAACACCACAATAATACTGAAATGATAACAAAATAACACCAGAAAGAGCACTTCGATTACTGAGAGCAATATTCACTTGCCTCTTCGAGGGGGAAACCTCCAGTCAAGTAGATCTCTATTACAATAATATCCAAGACAAAGTTCTCATACCCTCAACTCCTATTTATACTAAATATGTCTATCAAAAGAACCATCTAGAGGAAGATCCTTTTAGAAGTGGAAGCTTCTATTAGGTCTTCTTACATTCAACTTATTCTTCCTTATTGCTAGGCCTTATTAATATTAACCTTTATTACGTTGGAATATAATATTCTACCTATGTGAGGGGTTAGGTCCCTAACAAAAACTCTCTTGTAAACATTGTTCAAAGGATGGCCATGATGAAGACCATTGTTGGAAACTTCATCCTGAAAAGAGACCCAAAAATTTCAACAACAAAGAGAAACCAAACATTGTTGCAACTATAGAACAAGATTTAGGATCTGATTCAGAAGATGAAAAAAAAATCACAACCATGGGTTTACAAGATAAGAATTCTATTGCAAGCACTAGTTCTTCAAATTCTTCCATCAATGAAACTCAACATGAAAAAGAAAGGATAGAGCTTTTCCACAGAAGGGTAATTTCAAAACATACCAAGATAGATACTCTTTTTGATACAAGATCACAAGCAAACCTTATTTCTGAAGACATTGTCAAGAAACTAGATTTGGTAACTACTCCTCATCCTAAACAATAACCTCTAGGTTGGATATGTGACAATGCCAAATTGCATGTGACAAGAAGGTGTAAACTCAGATTTTTCATCACTGCAAACTATATAGATGAGGAAGATCTTGATGTCATTCCATTGGATATTTGTGGTATTTTGTTAGGAAGACCATACTTATATGATATGAGAGCCATTTTCCATCATCATGAGAATAAGTATCATTTGTTTAAAAATGGAGTTGAGTACAGTGTTAGAGCACATACAAAGAAGATGAATTTGTCACTTACAAATGCTGGACAAATGAAGAGACTAGTCAATGCTAGTAAAAACCTTGTTTTTTTTATGATTAAACCCAAATATAATGATGAAGAAGAAGTTCTCAAAGGATGTGATACAAAGTTACAATATGATTTTTATGAAGTTGATAACAAAAATGTTGATATGTTTCAGGAACCAAGGGGATTGCCACCTAAAAGGGGTATCCAACAAGAGATTCTATTGCAGCAAGGAGGTCCTCTTCCAAACATTGACATGTGCGGGATGTCAAACATGGAGAATGTTGAAATCAGAAAACAAGCCCAAGATTTGCTTGACAAAGGGGTCATAAAACCAAGCACTTTTCCATGCAGGTCACCAATTGGTTTGGTACTAGAGAAATATTATATGTGGCGAATGTGGGTAGATTTCAGAGCCTTGAACAAGACTATAGATATGAATTTTGAAGGAGACATATGGAAGAAATATTTGAAAGAAAAGAAAGCTCCATTGAATGCCTTAACAAGCTATGTTTTCCATTTGGTGATAAGGTATAAGAAATAATTTTATGAAAAAGTTGTTGATATGCTTACTAGGCCTATTGTTAGTGCTTTAGTTATTTTCAAGCATAATCCTATCATGCATAAGAGATATTTGGAACAATATGCTTTAGATGTTGATGGCAAGCATGTTTATGAAACTTTATGTTGTGCTAACCAAGTTGAGGAATTGGATTCCTATGTGCATGGTAAACTTTTGTATCTTGGCAAGCTATGATTTTCATAGGGTGAAAGAGTCGACAAGATAAGGGAAGCAAATTCTTCTCTTGTTGCTGGACATTTTCGTATGGGAAAGATAGTGTCTAGATTGCAAAGAAAGCATCCTAAGTTTTGGGATGAGAATCTACACTACTTTCAGTTTGCTTATAACTAGGCCAAGAATTTCATTGAACTAGTTCAATTTGTGCGTCAAACCATTCAAGAACAGTTGAGAAAGAGCCAAGCCAAGTACACAACAAGGCATGACAAGTTTCATATTGGTCCCAAAGGTAGTAATCCAAGAAAGGCTGGATGGATTGAGCTTGTAAGGGTGAGGTAACTATACCCTCATCTTCAGATTGACTAAAAATAGTCTTTTGGAGTTCCAAAAGCTTCCCAATGGGGAGGTGTGATCCAGGGGATCAAATTTTTCTCAAAACTCAAAGTGCTCGAAATTGATTCAAAATAGACACGTGCGTAGATGAACCCAACACAACTTGAATGGGCTCAAATAGACGTCGTATGAGAAATATTTTGTGTTCTATTCATTTTGAAAAACATGAACAATTTTGCTGACTATACAGTCCATACAATGCTGACGTGGCAGAGGAATGTACAATCCGTACGATCATACAGATGACGTGGTAGTGATGCATTGGAAATTGAGTGGACCTATCCATTGGTGACATGTGGTAGGTGACATGGCAATGATGTGTTGGCAGGCAAATGGATGAACCTAATGTTGACATGTGTCATCATCTTGGCAAGTGGTATGGTGCCACCTGGCTCAGTCGTGGGTTTCCACGTTGCTCCCCTCTAGTGGTTGGAAGTGGTAAAATTATAAGACTCCACAGGAGTCAAACCTGTGACCTCCGGGTTGTGCGGAATGACTTGGCAGGGTCGGGCTACCAGCTCGCCCATATGGTATTTCTTACCCCTATACCTATTAACAGGTATTTGAAGTTGCAATAATGGATGGTTGGCAGAGTAAAGGGTTGGGGCCTAGCCCCAACCCTTGACGCATAGCACCATACAACCACACTATAGAACCACGACCGTTGCAATGGTTAACGCTTAGCCCGCGGTTTCATACCGCACCACACGTCCACACCGTTTAACCAGTGGTGCGAAGACTGTTCACACTTCATCGTTGGGATGGGGGTTGAGCTCTGGTGCTAGCTCGGAATGTGCAGAAGTTTTACACATATAACCATTCCACTGGACCGAAACATTTACACTTGGCATGCCCGGTTAATAGCTTGATACTTAGCCTCACAGGTGCATGTGTTAATCCATATGGCCACCACATAGGATCGTTGGCGAATTTTTGGGCACAGTTAGCCACGAAGCCTGAATTAGGCGACGGGATGTGGCCACATGCCCCCCATGCGACCTACACCTCCACCCAAAGGGGCGCTAAAATCTCTAACTGTTTGACAGTTTGCCTCGATTTGTAGAGTGTGCGTGTGTGTTGGGTTTTAGGCTCAGTAACGCTATGGGAGTTGGGTTGTTCATTCACAGGTGTGTTTTGACAAGCAGGTACATCAAGCTTGCAGGGGAAAACTTCTAGGAGGTGTAACTTCTTCATTTTTTGGCCAAACCATGTGCCGAAAAAGCCCAGCTAGGGGTTTTTGGACGTTCTGAATCCATTGGAGCCATATATTTTTTATTTTGAGCACTATAAGAGAACGTTTTTAATCATAATTAAAATTATCCAAGGGAAGATGGACCAGGAGATGTAGCCCAAGAGAGGGGTGAACTCCTTTATCATTTTCTATGTTATGTGTTGATTATTGATGGTTTTTATCTGTCTGATATGATGCTCCTGTTTAAGTAAAACTCATTGAATTGATGTGTTAGTAACTTGATACAATTACCCGTTGTTGATGCACTTTCTAGAAAATACGAAGATGAAGGGTCCCTTTTTTCTCTCTCCTTCATTGTACCAGATTGGCTCCAAGTTGTTCGCTAGGAATGGATACACGATCCCAAAAGTTCGCATATGATACAACAATTGTAGTGAAATTATCTAGCTTCCCCATGGTACTCTTGGCTCAATGATGAGCTTCGATACAAAGGTCATTTGTATTTAAGTAAACAGTCAAAACTTAAATCCACGGTACTTTCTGAGCTTCATGCTACACTCATAGCTGAGCACTCTGGGTTTACCAAAACCTATGACCGGGTCAAACGTTATTTTTTCTAGGATGGTATGAAATAGGATGTTTGTAATTTTGTGGCTGAATGTGATGTGTGTCAATGCAACAAGGGAGAAATAGTCAAATCTCCTAGCACACTACAACCACTTCCAATTCCACCTGCTATTTGGCGAGATATCTCTATGGATTTTATTGTAGGCTTACCTAAATTGGGAAATAAATTAGTCATCATGGTGGTAGTTGATCGCCTTTCCAAGTATGCTCATTTCCGTGATCTTCAACAACCATTTACTACATCCACTGTGGCTCAAATTTTCATGGATCATGCCTTCAAGATTCATGGCATGTTGCATTCTATTGTTTCTAATCACAACCCAACTTTCACCATTTTTTTAGCAAGAACTGTTCAAGCTACAAGGTACCCAATTGCATATCAACACAACTTATCATCCCTAGATTGATGGTCAAACTAAAATTGTCAACAAGTGTTTGGAAACACATTTGAGGTGTTTTTCATCGAAAAGGAAAAATAAGTGGGCTCAATGGTTACCACTAGTTGAAAGGTGTTACAACACTTCATACCATACATCTACCCACATGACTCCTTTTGAAGCGGTATATGGACAAAATCCACCTTCAATTCTCTCATATTTTCCAGTTGTCTCGAAGGTCCAGGCGGTTGACCAAACTCTTATAGTTCGAGAGGCTATTCTCCATACCCTCAAAGAGAATTTGTTCATGGCCCAGAATCACATGAAGAAAGAAGCAGATCAAGGTCGCTCTAAATGTCAATTTGTATAAGGGGATTAGGTGTTTCTTCAACTGCAACCTTACAATCAAAATTCCCTCAAGGATGACCATTTTCAGAAACTGGCACCCAAATTTTATGGTCCTTATGTCGTTCTCAAGCATGTGGGACATGTGGCCTATCAATTAGCATTTCCTAGTCATTCTAAGCTCCATCATGTTTTTCATGTTTCATGCTTAAAGAAGGTGATTGGAACTAAGTTCCAAACTCAAACCAACCTTCCTGAGTTGGACGAAGAAGGATCCATTTGGCTACAATCACAAGAAGTTTTGGATCAGCGTGAGCGTCATCTGCGTCAGTGAACCATCAAGGAAATGTTAGTCCAGTGGAAATATACAACTCCACCAGATTCCACTTGGGAACCAACTACCATTCTGCAACAATTTCCTCATCTCAAGCCTTGAGGACAAGGTTGTTTTTAAGGGGGAGGACATGTTAGGGACCTAACCCCTCACGTAGGTAGAATAATATATTTCCATGTAATAAAGGTCAATATCAATAAGGCCTAGAAATAAGGAAGAATAAGTCCAATGTAAGAAGACCTAATAGAAGCTTCCGCTTCTAGAAGGATCTTCCTCTAGATGGTTCTTTTGATATACATATTTAGTATAAATAGGAGTTGAGGGTATGAGAACTTTTTTCTTGGAAATTATTTTAATATAGATCTACTCTACTAGAGCTTTCCCCCTCGAAGAGGCAAGTGGAAATTTCTCTCAGTAATCAAAGTGTTCTTTTTGGTGTTATTCAGGTATCATTTTGGTATTATTGTGGTGTTGTTCTGGTTATATTATTCTTCATATGCCATTTCTAGCTATCTATTTTTGTTCTACATACCTTTTATATCTGGAATATTACAAACTTAAACTTCTTCTTGAGCTTCCATTGGACCCACGTCCTACAAAAATCCTTCTACCGCTAATCACTTATTGGTTAACGGGTTTTTCTTCTTCAAGTTTCTTAGTCGCACATGGGGTTGTGGGTTCCACAATAATTCAGATCTGAAATGGAGAGCCTTCCTCTTCATTAGACCAGTGAACTCTATTTTTTTCTCATATGTGGCACAAAAGATATCATCAATCTGACCCATGGAATGAAGATCCTATAACTCTTACTCATCATTGTCCAAGCCCTCTTGCTCGACTACTACCCTCTTCTTATTATTCATCTTATACTGGTAGGTCATCTATTGCGTGTTACACCTGATTTCCTTATTATTTCCCTGGTCTGTTCATCATCCATCATGATGAGTTCCATTTCTTCCTTCTTCTGGCCTCTCTCCAGAGCCTTCTCCATCTCTCATATATTCATTAGTGTTTCCCCTAGTTCCCCCATGCGCGCAGAGGGATTTAGCTTTCTGATTCCATGTTTAGAAAGCCTTTATCATGCAATAAAATATTGATCAATGTGTAAAGTGGCCTAATGTACCTCCCTCTTGGTCCCTTCAAGAAATCATGCTCTGCAATAGTATATGACTTTGTTGTATCTACTGAAAACTCAACAATAAACCCTGCAATAATATTGTCTAACCAAAAATCAACTACATGCATGAATTTGTTATTGACCTTATCCAACCATGCAATGTTCTCAACAATCCACTTGACTGGTCTTATCTGATTACTTGGATGGGTTTCCTTCAACCTTATAACCATTCCTATAATAACTCTGGAAAATAACAAAAATATGCTTCATGCAAATCAATAAACACATACCTCTGTAGATATTGGCACGATGTATATCTGGAACTTTTGTTATTTTTCTATGCAAACTTGAGTTTTTTTTTCTCTAACCATATTTCAATATATTTATTTGTAGGGTTCCATGGCATGAACATCCCTTTTTACCACTGCATATTCTTCATTGTTGTTCACCAGATCCCTTCCAGATTGTTCTTCTGAGTTCTAGCCGACAATAGAACCATTTGTTGGATGTGTGGGTTGACCTGGGTTCTATATTAGTTTTCCAACAAAAAACTATTCACCATCATCCCTTCTGGTAAACCAGAAGGCTACAACGTGCACAGAGTGCACAACATAGTCTCACTTGAGGTAGCTTATGGGTGTCTGTAGGACGCAGTTGTCTGCAGTCATGGAAGGGATTGAGGATGTTCCATTTAATTCTATTTCTACTTTAACATGAATTCTACCATAAAATTCACCAGATCTATTAATTTATCCATTCAATGACATCCATTATGCATGATTATTCTAGTGTGAATTGTAAACATATGCAATCATCTAACCATTTATTCATCATAAAGCACCTAAAATCAACACAACATACATGGAGACACCATTTTTACCATGGTTCACCCCCCTGGGATACATCCACAAAGAGCTTATGCTTCTTAGTATTATTCTTCATAAAAAATTCATGTTTTGCGTGCATTACATCATAGGTTTATGACTGGTGCATGAGGTTGACTAGTGTCACACCAAGCTCCACATCTTGCGACCTGACCCTCAATTACACCTCAACATTGACTCCATCTGAGCTCTGCAACTCTCATAACCAAATACTTTGACTTAGAATTCAACAAGTGCTTCGAAAGTACTTTTCTCATACAAACGTGATCAAAATGAACTACTATAAAATATATTTCTTGTTTTCCTCATACCTCCTATATTTATATTACAAAAAATGGGTAAAAACCCTTACATTGACAAAACACCTAATTTCTAAATGGACTCCACTTGTTCACTTCCTAATTGTCTTCTGTGTGGTTGGTCTTCGATCCAACTCTTTCTTTCTTTGACTCTGCATTGGTCTTCCTTATTTCCCAACATGGTGCTTCCTTTGTCCTTTCTTTCCCTTCTTTCTTGGTGCACATTGCTCCCTTGGTCAATTTCTTAGCTCTTCTCCTCATTTACTACGTGTAACCCCAAAATTATCTGCTCCAACATTCTCCTAGTATCATTTGTTTCTCTAAATGATGCACTAAATTCTCCTCCAATATTATCATAGGCCTAGTGGCCGAGTCCAAGCACTTGGGAAAAACAATCGAGGCCTAACTAGTCCTTTTGTGGTTTGAACCTCAACGTTTTCACTTCCTTTTTAAATCTTTGATTAATTTTTCTTAAATTGAGGTTTGTTGTGTAAGGAATATGTTACCTAGAATATGTTTCTACCTCTTGTTCTTGAGAGTCCTCCTTTTAGGTGCTGCAACAGGCCCTTCTTTTACATCCTTCGTTAGCCCTTGTGTTCAAGCCAAATTATTTTCCTCTCCTTATGTTGCAGTAGAATCCTTGTTCTGGCCTTGAGTTATGGAAGAGTCTGTGTTTTCTCCTACTGGTTATTTTTTTTAGCAAGGGATTTGTCCTCATGAGATTATTCTTCAATTAGTTCTATTCCCCCTATTGGTTCTTTTGTTTTATCATGGTGTTCTTTCCCTAATGGTTATTGTGTGGTAGCAGGTGCTTCTTTCTCTTTGTCTCCTATGGAGACTACTTCTCCTGCTAGTTCTTGTGTGTCAACATGGATGTTTATTTCCTTCACTAGTTCTTCTTCTCATATTGGTTCTTGTGTGTAGGGATGTTCACTTTAGACAAGGAACATGTCCTTCTCTTCCTCGGAACCTGAACCTCAAGTATTGTTTCATATCTCCTCTTTCATGTGGGTTGGGCCTTCCTCTTGGGGAGTGTGATACTTGTGATCCCAATTTTTAGGTCATGGGAGGTTTCTTGGTATTTCTCCCCTCCCCCCTAAAGGTTGTCTAGGACCTATTCTCTATACAATAACTTCTCTCATTTCTTCCTCTGGTGTTGCAGGTTTCTTTGTAAATGGAAGAGGGAGATCCACAAAGTCTTCCCATGCACGGTTTTCTTGATCCAATGTGTGTTTTGTGAGGATATTAATGAGCCCATGATGAGAGAGTAAATTTCATCGACACTTATCCATATGTACATGGGGATCCATTTGTTGTTAAGCTTTCCAAAGGAAAAAAATAATTTTAATTGACCTTTGGCACCGCAAGTGTTTCCACAACTTCAGATGACACCAAAAGATGATTCCATGGTGCCCCTCACATGTGAGATATTTTTGGATATGGTATGTAACCTTTTCCCAAAGCGGGGTCAAGGATTTTCTGGCAGACCCATTCCCTTTCTTTCTCAATTATTCTCCATCCTGCAAGAATTATTCCTTCATGACAGGCTATGCTAATTTTTGGGAAAACCATTGTTATCCATCATATTGAAACCCTATTACTTCCGCGATTTCCCCTTCATCCACCATAATTGGAAAACCTCAAACATGAGCCCTATCATCCTGTATATTTAGTGTGAATTGTAAAGCAATGTATTTATTGAATTCATGTAATATTTTGATGTATGTTGTCCATCCTGCAGCCTATAAAATACTCCATTCTTCATCATTATCTTGGAGAAATCTCGCATCTGGATCGTGGAAAATTATAGAGCCACCCATGGTTTTCCTCCATAATTTTTCTATCAAATTTTGTGACTTCCACTAGTAGGTTTCATAGGTCTTGCATAATTCTACTGGGGGAAATAATAGAAGGTCTAGCTTCACCCCCTTTTGGAAGTGGAAATTTGGCAAAGGTGAGAGAAGTTCGAGGTGGAATTATTGTGGTTTTTCATTGAGTGGGCATGGAAGTGGTGAGGTGGTGGGGATGTATGATTTCCTATCATGGGATTGGTGGTCAGACAGGTTGAATGCACATGTTTTAAATGTCATTAGTGTGTAAATATGGTAAATATGATAATTCATGGGAAATTATTTATGGCACATGGATGGGTGGCTAGATCGGTCAACTCAACTCATTGTCAATCAAATGATGTGCAACAAGTAAAATAGGGGCATGTACCTTTTCATTTATTACCTCATGTACCATATATCTTGTTCACGTGGGTTGGCATGTTGTCACGAGGTGGATTATTGCATTGGAAGCTCATATCGTGTCCTTAGTGGATGCACTAATATTGGTTTTCCTGGTGTTATGTTCTTCATACAAAGTACTGCCATGTTTCCAAGTGTCACTATGCAGGGAGATTTTGGAGCATCATAAGAATTTGGGGTGTTGCAGAAGTCGATCCCTTTCTTAAATATTCTTTGGGTGTTGTAGCATCATGATGTGTTGCAACAACTGGATTTCTATATAATTTATGATCATGTTGCAACATCACAATTTATTGCAACAATTGGATTCTTGTGTCAGTTATGATCGTGTTGCAACATCATGATGTGTTTCATCAATTGGATTTTTGCGTTAGTTATGATCATGTTGCAACATCCCGATGTGTTGCAACAACTAGATTTCTGCGTCAATTATGATCATGTTGCAACATTGTGATGTGTTGCAACAAATGGTTTTTTTTGTCAGTTATGATCGTGTTGCAACATCACAATGTGTTGCAATAGCTAGATTTCTACATTAGTTATGATCATGTTGCAACAACTGGATTCCTAAAGTAACAACATGTGGTGACTTATCCTTAAAAGTTACAAAATGAAATAGTTGTTTTTCTATGTGCTTACAAGTTTGAAACTTTCTCTTCTTTCTATATATTATATATAATATATATTATATATTATATATAATATGTATTATATATAATATTTATTGTATATAATATATATTATATATTTTATATATTATATATTGTATATTATATATATTATATAAAACCAAAATAAAACTTAATTGACAACATATTACCTTCATACCACCTTCGTACGAGAGACCATTTGACACTGAGAGTACAGAGGGAAATTCGACCATATAACATCAAGAGTATTAATTTTATTTTAATTAATGAAAATAGCATCATAACTTCGACGAAATTCTAGGATTTCGTCGATAGTACAACTAGGTGTTTGTCGATAGTAGGACTAGAATTTCATTGGTAATATAACAAGTACGTCGGTACCTTGTCACTCTTGCAAAAAACCTGGGTCAAATTATAATGGATTCTATTTTAGTGTATGATGAGCCTACGACAAATTTATGATAAAGAATAGCCGATCTTATGATGGAAGTATGAAAACAATGACTTTGAACAATGGTCGATTGTGCTTTAAGTTCGTCGTACATTAGTCCTTATTTTGGCGCATTGGTGACAAAGTGTAGTTTCTCATACAACAAACCTACGGCGAAAATGAATTTGGACAATGGTCGATTGTGCTCCAAGTTCATCACAAGTGGGTCATTAATCCGATGAAATGGTGACAATTGTTTTTCTCTCATACAAAAAACATACAACGAAAATGGTTGTGGATATTGGTCGATTGCAGTCCAAGTTCATCATAGGTTGGTCTCTCTTACAACAAACTTGTGATAGAAATGAATTGGATTTGTGATGAAAGTTTGTCGATTATATGTAGAATCTTTTTTTTTTTCATGCAACAATAAAGAATTCTATTGAACGTACAATTGAACCATAGTCTGTCTTAATTACGACGTCTATGATGTGACGAAAAATGGGTTGTAGGCTTCGTCGTACTTGTGATTTTTTTGTGATGAACCTTCATTGGTAAATTGTCAAAAAATGAGCCCAATTTACTAGTTCCCCCTCCCTTTTATCTCTCCCCTCTTCCCCTTTCTACCTATATCCCTCTTTCCTTTTGTCTCTCCCCTCCCCTCTCTTATCCTCCTCTCTTTCTCTCTCTCTCCCTCCCTCCCTCCCTCACCCCCCCATTACCACACTCTCTCTCCCTTCTCTTTCTCTCTCTATGTGTGTGGGTGTGTCACTTTCTCCCTCCCCTCCATTTCTCCCATTCTCTCTCCCTCTCCCTCCCTCTCTCTCTCTCTCTATATATATATATCTTTCCCTCCCTCTCTACCCTTCTCTCTCTACCCTTCTTTGTATCTCTCTCTCTGCATTTATTTCTCTCCCTTATCCCTCTCTCTTATCCCCCTCCCACTATCTATCCTACTCTCTATCTCTCTCCCTCTCTCCCTTCTATACCCGTGT